>PVKM010009405.1:0-36944 GCA_004027735.1 Carollia perspicillata
TATATTTTGTTTTGGGAATGCATTTGATACTTTTCTTCAGACCAGATTTTTAAAAAGCATTATGTGTTAGAACAGTTTTAGGTTCACAGCAAAGCTGAGAGGAAGGTACGGAGATTAGCGGTATACCCTCTGCCCTATGCAGGCTTAGCATCTTCCACTATCAACAAACCCCACCAGGAGACCCACTTGTTATGACAGATAAACCCACATGAACACATCACAATCCCCTAAAGTGTATCATTTGACTTTGTGTTAACTCTTGGTGTTTTATGAGTTTGAAGAAATGTATAATGACATGTATTCAGCTTTAGAGTGCCATACAGGATATTTTTCTCCACACAAAAAATCTTCTGTGCTCTGTGTTTTTATGTCTCTCCACTCAGACCCTGGTAACCACTGATCTTTTTATTGGTTCCATAATTTTGCCTTCTCCAGAAAATCATATAGTGGGAACCATAGAGTATATAGATTTTTCAAATTGATTTTTTCCACTCAGTTATATACACTTGAGTTCCCTCCCTATATTTTCATGGCTGGATAACCCAATCGTTTTTAGCACTCAGTAATATTCCTTTGTCTGGATGTACCACAGTATATTAATTTACCCACTGAAGGACATCTTGGTAGCTTCCAAATTTCAGCGCTGATAAATAAAGCTGCCACAAACCTTCATGTCTAGGTTTTTGTGAGAAAGAAGTTTCAGGCTCCTTTGTATCAGGGAGTACAATTGCTGCATCTTGTCATCCACACGTATTTCAGTCACAGATTCTTAAAAGGCTGGGCTGTTCCAGTAATTTTGTAATCCTTTCACCTCTCAGTGCCCTCTACTCATTTTGTTCTGCTTCACAAGTAGCTCTGTACTTTAAATAACTATTTTAAACCTCCTGACATCTGTGAAATTTTTCTCAACCTCTCAGCCAAGTTGTACTGCTCCTCTCTATTCTCCAATCTTATGCAGGCCTTAAATATCCTTTTATCACTTATTAGTCTTACATATACTACCCATTACATTTTATGGTAATATTTTCCCTCTCTACTAGATTTTGAACATCTCAAATTTAGGAATCAGATCTGTTTTATCATTGGTTAATCCTAGAATTCCCCAATATTTAGCTATTTTCCTGTATGAAACTTGGTTAAGAAAATTTTGTTACATACATGAATATTCCTTGCCCCTCATTTCTCCACCTTAACTGCCCAACCGATTTATCATGCTCTATACAATTCAGCAGTCACTCAGCTATATATTTCTCATTTCCTTAAAATGCCCTATTTATTATTTTTCTGTACATTGAATGCAAGAATTGAATTCAACCTGATCAATACACCACATTGAGACTATATCATTCATTGATCACACGACGGCTGTACTTCCAAAGGAGCCTAAGTCTTGAGGTGATACATTATTCATTCATCTGATGAATCTGAGTCTACTGGCACCAGAGCTCACAAACTAAACAGTAACAGCTGCATATTGTTGCATTTATGCAAACATTTGCCTCAGTTCTATGTCATTTTTACTTTATTCTGACTGTATACATCACTCAGTCCAGACACCAGTGTTTCACGCTCCTTATTAATTAAATCTTGCTTCAGTGTGTCTTTCAATTCTCAGGCAAACATGATCAAAGATTCGGAGGCACAAATTTCAAATTTAGTCCAATTATTAGTTTCAGGTGATGGAAATTAAATTTAGACTTCATGAACTCATTTTTTGTTGCCTTTTAAACTGAGATTAATTTTTGTCAGCAGTTGTGTCTAACAACACAAAACTCTGTTATCGAAGAGCAGGTGGTTTGAAATTCCTTCAGCTTCTACAGGATAATTTGCCATTGCCAGCATGCTTATTTTGTTATATGAAATTTGCCTTCCACAAATTTGTTCATATTAAGTGATTTTCCTTAGCAGACAAAGCAGCCTCATGGACACATTTTCTGCAGCACACAAAGAAATTGATATTGTTTTAAGCATGATCAAAAGTAATAAAATAATTTTCTGACATATTTATTCATATGTGTCCATGTTTTAGTAATTTTATGTAACAAATTACTAGGAAATATCCAAAAATAATTCGATTTTTTCCAAGGTAAAATAAACTTATTGGCCCTGGTACCTGTAAAATCACACAGAAATCAGGATTTCGGCTTACTTTCTTCCAGTCCCTATCTCCACTTTTCCAGGATGTTTCCTTTTTGTATTTCTTTTGATCACATCCTTTGTTTCAGTTGCTCTGTTATAGTAACAAGCAACAAATACTATGCTAACTTATAGTAACAGGATGAAGGCCACCTTAAACTGGGGTAAACTCATTCATTACCATGGTGAGATAAATTGTCACTTTGAATAATCATTAAAAAGGTTGCTCCTATTAGGTCATTTTCATATTTTTATTTACTCTCTTTAAAAATTGTAATACATAAAATGTGCGTATACTCTGATTAATTATCATTGCAAAACGTGTGTGTTTATCCACGTTGGCTCGAGATCATCAGGGCGCATATTTTCTCTTCACTTGCCCTCAATCACATTCAAACTCTTTGGGTTCTACACGTGAGAGAAGTTTGATGAGGCAATTACAACATCTATACATGCTATGTGTTATTTAGTTATTTACACAATGTGTTGATATATTTGAGGCCTTCCTTATCACAGTAAGCCCATATCAGTAAAAAATTCTGAAAGAATGAGAATAACTGTGTTTAGTCAAAAAAACAAAAGCCTTGAATAACTGAAGCAATTATATGCAACACTGCTAGATATTTATTTTATCGTTTTTCTCTGTCCTCAAATGTTTAATACCTGTCCCAGTTCCCTTCCATGAAGCAAATAACCTTGCTTTTCTAATGAGTTAAAAAATAAGAAAAATCAGCAAAGGGTTTCCACAGTTTTCTGCCCTTGAGGTCTACGAATATAATTAACACTGTAGGCTGCAATCTGCACAAATCCCCCTTCCACCAGGCTGCTGTGAATAAATTCTCCACACCGTGTTTCTGACAACCTCTCACGCGTGCCCTGCGTCCTGTCTTCTCTCGCTCAGTCAGACATTGACCTCTTCCTGCATCTTCATTTTCTCTGCTCTGACACATAATTTTCAGTCCTTATACATAGGCTTTCATCCCTGTCTGAAAATAAAATGAACTCTCAGAATCCAGAACTAAAAACCTAACTTGATCGAATGTTTCCCTCTTAATCCATTTCTATTACTGTGTATCCTTTTCCAAAAACCAGCCACAGAAGTTGCTTATAGAGTCATGCACAGCTCAATGACAGGGATGTATTCTGCGAAATTCATCCTTAGCCATTTTTCCTTTGTGTGAACATTACAGAGAGCACTTCCACAGACCTGGATAGTACAGCAGGCTATATACCCAGGCTACCCAGTATGGCCCATTACTCTCCAGGAGAGGAAAAATACATTTTTTCTCTACATTTATAGATGCTTGGCTGCAACATCCCTGTAATAAAATATTAATAGGAGAAAAACAAACATGTTTAATAACATGCATACTTCCTGTGTACATGGAAGAGACCAAGGAAAACTGAGTAACTCACCTAACTGGCTGCAGCCAACTTAAATATCATTCCCAGATGAAGACAAAAGATGTTGGGGATGAGGAAGTCGGTTTGGGGAGGCTTTGGGAGCTCAGTAAAGGAGAGTGATATTGTTGTGCAGGTTTTCCTACTCCGCTTCAGCTTCACTAAGAGTTCTTAAGAGATAAGTTTATCCTCCACCCACCCATGGCCAGAGGGACACTCTTACAAATGGAGATTTTCCTTGCAAATGTAAATTTTCCTTTTACAAAAGGTGATATTTACTACTTGGTTTTCAGGTCTTTTCTAACGTCTGCTGTTTCTTAAAACTTACCCACAAAAATAAATAAATGAGTAAATAAATAAATTTTATGCCAAACAGACACACTTTGGGTGAAAACCTATTCCCCTACAGCCCCTGGGCTGCAAATACGTTCGGCATTTTCACGTACTCAGTCCTATCCAGCGGTGCCCAAACTTTTGGCCTCACTGCACCACCTTGGAAGAAGAGCTGTCTTGGTCCACACATTTAATGTATTTCAACACATAATCACACACAAAAAATCTCATAATGTTTTAAGTAAATTTACGACTTTGTGTTGGGCCGCACTCACAGCCACCCTGGGCTGCATGTGGCCCCACAGGCCGCAGGTTGGACACCCCTGTGTGTAGGCAGTTGGCACACAGTGTTAAGTGTTTGTGTAACGCACTGTGTTACACTGGGGCAGCTATGTCACTAGGCAACGGGGCTCTCTCAGCTCTGTGAGGCCCTCATGGAGCCACCATCACACATGCAGCTCCTCTTTAACCGGAACGCTGTCACGGAGCGCCTGAGCGTATTCACACTCTGAGCTCTCTTGCACCAAGCTCTTTAAAATCCACTCTAGAAACTCTCGTTTTGATTGCTTCACCAAAATTGCTTTTGTTTTCCACATTGCAAAATCTGAAGTATAACTTTCATTCCACCATTTGTTCAACAAAGCGGCACCATTTGGCAAAACTGACAATTCCTTCAAGAAACAGGGTCTTCCGGTGGCAAAGGACACGATATTCACTAGACTCTCTCCATCCCTCACTGGTTCTTCAGTCCCAGTGTGCTGGTTCATGTCTCTCTCTCTCCACTCGATGAATTGTGAAGCATGCTGATTTTCCGACCTTAGACCTGTTGGAGTATTTGCCTAAGTAATCTCATTAAGGCTAATGGCTTTCTATAACATTTATGCATAGATAACTCTCAAACTTAAACCTACAAGCAACTTGGTTACTTTTCCCTTGAATGTCACATTAGCCACCCTCATATCTCCTCTTGAAGGTCTCAAGCTCAGAATGTACCAAGTAAATATTTTCCTTAAAATCCATATTTTCTCTAAATGTGCTCCTCCAGAGATCTTACCCATCTCAGTAATGATGGTAATAGTCTTCAGATTTCTCGTGAAAACCGCTCAGAATCCTCTTCAGCACCATTTTGTCTCTTAAGCTCCACAATCATTTTTTTCAGGAAACTCTGTCAGCTATACCTTAGAAAATATTCATAAATCAACCACTTTATAGAATTTCCACTGCTCCAATTCTTGTCCAAACAGCCATCACCTCCACTGGAGTATGTGCTGTAGCTTCTTTTACAGTCTTTTCAACTTAACACTAGCCGACTTTAACCTATCACCCAGGGAACTGCTTGAGTGTTCTTTTTAAAGTCATAAGTAATGCCAACGCAGTCTCTTTTAAGTAAGATAAAACACTTGCAAATAAATTAAGGTTACAAAACACAGCACTCATAATGAGCAAACTGAGATAAAAGCACATACATCCTGCCCAACAAAGAGTATAGGCAAAGAGTGTCTTGTTTTCGTTTTAGTTCTTGTGTATGAATCTGAACATATTTTACGTTATTTTTATGAATACAGACTGCCAGGGCTTTTGTACTGTTTTCATTACATATGCTTCTCTGTTTATAATCCTATGTTCATAAAGGTTTTGACTTATGTCTCAATTATTATTTTATTATCAGTAAAGTCCTTACATTATTTTAGTAGGCAATGCTGTGTAGTATTTAAGGATACTGAATCAGAAGTTAGACTTCATTGAAAATTTTTTTCTATTTATTACAAGCAGCTTGGGAAAATTATTAAACAAAAAATATTATACAATTTCTCATTTTTAACAAAGGATTTCAATGAGGATTACATGAAGTGTCTTAACCCAGTGTCTGCCACATGGTGACATAATAAATGTCAGCTCTTCTCGTTATCATAAATATGGCTACAACATATGCTAAATTAATATTGGTCATCACTTAATGTATCTTCAGAAACAGAGACAAAATTATAGCTTGGTTACCACTAGAAAGCTGTACATATGAAAAAGTTGGGAATATATTTTTTATAAATTATTATGTATAATGATACAATTTTATAGTATCTATGTAGACATAGAGAAAATCATTTAATAATCAAACTACTGTTAAAATACATTCATTAAACCTTCTCTCTTAACTGATTTATTTCATATAAAATTTACTTACTCGATGGCCACTATCAACTGTATGCGACTAATAATGAATAAAATACTCTCAAGGATGCATGAATGTTTTATTTTCCTTGACTACTAAGGGATTTTTTTTTAATTGGTTAATATCAACGAGCACTGAAATGTACCAATCTTGTAACATTTCAATGGGTTTTACAAATACACATTCCATGTGTAATTACCTCCCTAGCCAGGTAGAGGATGTTTTCCTCGCCTCAGAGGGGTTCTCCCTGACAGTCATTGCCCTTACCCTTTACCCCTCAGTGATAACAATATTGTCATTTTTTGCCACTTCTAGAATGTCATATGAACGCAATTACAAAGCAATGTGATTTGGGGCAGAGAGTAAATATAATTTGGGCTGCTTTTGAACAACAAAAATGTTTAGATTTATTCATATTATTAGTAACAGTGGTTTCTTGTTTGTAATTAATATTACATTAGAGATATATTATTACTTATTTGTTAATTTCATATTGATGTGTCTTTTACTTGTTTTCTGTTTAGGGCTATTATTTGTAAAGCTGTAGAAGATATTTGTACAAAAGTATTTGTACAAAACAAAAGTATATGTTTTAATTTTTTTGGATAAATACTTAAAAGAGTTGAATGTATTTATCACACAATATGTGTATACTCAACTTTATAAGCAGAAAACAACTAGAATACATGCAGTTAGGCCCCAAGTGGCTACAAAGCTATAGTGTGTTTGTAACTGTACAGGGCATATAAAATAAGGCTGATTCAACATGGGGAGAGACCATCTCCATCTAGAAGGAATGACTTCCCTGTACCCATGTATAGATTGGGTGCAAGGCTGCTCACTTCCAGAGGACAGCATGAGCAAGACAGGTGGGCAGTGAGGAGGCAGTGGGTGAAAATAGTCAGATACTTAGTTGTTTTTTTCTAGTCTTTCCTGAAGATGTAGTTTTTCCAGAATCCTCTTCTACAAAATGTGTGGTTGGTTGTTTGTCTCTGATACATGATGGTTACTTCTAACCCCGACTGCTCAGAGAAGGAGTAGAGAAATAATTACTACATAGGGGGACAATTACAGCTCCTATTACCAATGTTAAAACGTTCTTGCCTCAGATTTAGAACAGATTGCTTTCAACTTCTTCTAAAAGGTGAGCAAATACCTGGTTTAGAAATATTGGGTTGGCCAAAAAAGGTCACTTAGCTTTTTCCATAGAAGACACATTTTTCATTTTCCCCAATAACTTTATCGATTTGGATATTTTGAATATGTTGACTATTTCCTGCTTGGCATAACATTGACTGTTCTCAATTTGTGTCTCAATTTCATTGTTATCAACTTGCCAACCGGGCCATGGAGCAACAGCATCCAATGAGAAATCTCCAGCATAAAACTTTACAAACCACTTTTCGCATGTGCGAGCACCTTCTTCATACACTGCACAAATCTTTTTCGGTGTTGTTGCATTTCAGTTGCATTTTTATTTTTTGTAAAACAATGAAACATAACATGCTGAAAGTGTTGGGTACTTTCTTCTGTCTTCATTATTAAAATGACTACACAAAAATTTATCAATATTGATTTTTTTAATGCACACTGATATGACAGCTGTCATGATGCAGTCTAACACAATTGTTTCAAATCAAGTTAAAGACACTAAGCTACTAGAGCCATCTTATGGGAAAAAAATGAAACTTTTGGCCAACCCAATGTAAACATTGATGAAAAAAATTCATGGACAATAGTTACAACAGAAGAGATATATTCATATTGTGGCAATAGTAAGGCATGAGAAGTTAATGATAATCTTGGCTTTGCCAAGATAACAATTTAAACTTAGTCAGTATCAATTTTTAATTTACAAAATGGGTATTCAGACTGAATATCCTCTTTTAATTTTGAAATATTAGAAATAAAGATCAAGTAATGGTCACTATTAGCCCATTGAAAAGCTGTAGTCATGCATGGTTTTTATAATATGATGTCACTATACACAAGTAAATACCTGAGTGAGCATGTAGCTAATTTTAATGTCATAAAATATTTATCTTTATAATATAAAAATGTTAATATAATGTATAAGCATCACATTATCTTTTATTGTATGTAAACAAATTAATGCCAATATTATTATAAATGATGCTAGTAACAAAAATATTACTTTTAAAATGTTTTATAGCTTTTCTGTATATTTAGTACAGTATTGAGTATTCAGTATGACAGAGATTTTCAAAGCAATATTTTAACACATTGTTATACTGCAGAAGGAGTGTTTAAGAGCATCATTCTTATTAGTATGTTGTTTAGTTTTGCATGTTGTTTTCAGCTTTACAAAATTTACTGTGCTTGGATACAGTTTTCTGAGACATTGCTGAAAAATATATTTTTATTGCCACTTTGTTCCTAAAATTGATCTATTTAATGGTCATATTGTTATTTAGTTATTTTCTCTATAGTATAACTACAGAAAAAATAACCATGGTTATTGTAATTATCCAGACCCTTTTTCAGACATTTGTATTTTTCTGTTGTTGTTTGTTCCATTATTTGTTCTGGTAGTACATCTGTTCAAAAATTTCCCTATAGTATAAGTCAGAGAAATTGCTGGATCCTGGGCATGAGTATTGTGAACTGTACAAATTACTTTTGGGTTGCTTTAATTAATAAGCATTCCCACTGGTCTCTACCCAACCCAGCATATGGAAAATCTTTGTCAAACTTCTTAACATTGTATCACACTGTTTGGTGTTAAATGGTAACTTATTTAGATTAATTTGCAGTTTTAGAAACTACTAATGATGTAGAAAACTTTTTCATGTGTTTATGTGCAGTTTAAATTACCTAATCTATTAAATGTTATTAATATTACCCATTTTTATATTCTGTTGCCTCCTTTTTTCTTATTGATTTAATTCATTGTTATATATTGTAGATACAGATTCTTTGTTAGCAAATACATTTACTCATTTTGTGATTTTTTTTCCTTTGTGGCATATTTGGAGGAACTGAAAAATATCATACTTCAGTATAAACAATTTTATCAGTGCTTCCTTTGTGATTAGTGAATTTTGTGTTTTAAAAGTTTTCATGTTCCTTAGTATATTATAAACTACAGTTTTTCCAAATTATGTCTAGCTTTATCTTAGTCATTTGAGTCTTTGTAAGTATTTAAAATATGTTTGTGTGTATAGTGTAAGTATGGCCATTTTATAATGATGATGATGATATAGATGACAAGTTTTACTGAAATCATTTTCTCATCAATCCTAATTTCCCCACTGACCTGAAATAACCTTCTTACTATACATTAAATGTCTATGTGTAGCGAATCTGTGGTTGGTTCTCTTCCGTTTCGGTTTGTCTCTACCTTCGACCCTAGCACATTGTCTTAAGTTCCAATACTGCATAAGACTGGATAGGTGGTAAAGTAAGTATCCTTTTTTGTGCTTCTTCACACAAGTCTGGATAATCTTTGTGCTTACAAATCTTAGTACCAGCTTTCAGTTTCCATGAATAATCCTCTTTGGGTTTGTATTAGATTACACTGAATGTGCACATTAATTTGGACAGGCTAGCTTGGTTTACAGTTTGGCTCAACTTCGTTACATCGTCTTTAAATTCAGTAAAGTGTTCTGCATATAAGTTTTACATGTACTTTGTTAGATTAATGTCTAGGTTTTCTGTAGTTCTGTTCCTTAACTCCTGTTACTTTTTCACCATTAAGAACTGTGTATGTTGTAGCTGTATTTGTCATCGTTTGTTTAAAGTTTTCTTAATCAATTTGAGGGGACACATTTTTATCCCTACTTTGCTAAGATTTTTGTTTTCTGCTTTGTTCTGTTTTGTTTAGAATAATAAATATTGCATTTTGTTTCATAGTTTTTCTGTAAGTGTTGAGGTAATTGTTTTGTGTTTTTTCTCCTTATTTTAATTCATTAACTTTGTGGATAATTTTTTATGCTTTTTAATTTTTCCCATAGAAAGTAAATGATTCTTTGTGTGACTAGCTTGACTTTCTATTTTTGCCAAGTTTATTTAGATGTGAAACCTTAAACTTTTTAAGCTTTTGTGATTTTTTTTTTTACCAACTGCTGTGCTTTTCTTAGATTAGTGATAAAACTGATGATTTATCCCATAGACTCTGACAGCATACAATGAATTCTGCCAACTTTCTCCCACTCCAGTTCTGAATAACATGTAATTTCCTTGATATGACAAAAAGTACCACTTTAACATTCGTGTCATGCATTGATGTTCATTTTTCATCTTTCTCTAAGTCAATGAGTTCAGCAAAGAGGGCCATCATAAAGTTGTCTTTTGCCAAAAGTCCTGCCGCAGTATGTGGAGCTAGTGACAAGCTACCGCATGAAGGAGGTTTGTTTTAGACCAAGCCTCTAAAGTGTGTGTGGAAATACTAAATACATCCCTGTGTGTTTTGCAGACAACCCTGGTTTGCTGAGCCATGTCACAGTGGGTATTAAAATTCTGGATGTCAATGACAATCCACCTGAACTTGCCAGGGAATATGATATTGTTGTCTGCGAAAATTCTAAGCCTGGCCAGGTAAGTTAACTGTTCACTCCCTGTCATTTGAATTGGAAAAAAAAAACAGCTTTATTCCTATTACTCTTTTTCTTTACATTTTTATTGAATTTACTGGTTGATAAAATTATGTGGCTTTCAGGTATGCAGCTCTGTAATACATCATCTGTACATTGTATTGTGTGTTCTCCACCCCAAGTCTTAGGTATACTTCTCAAACCCCTTTGTTATTTTTGTGCTCAGTGAAAATAATTTTTAAAAGCTTTATTTTAAGTACCAAATATGCTTTTGAGAATTATAGGTAGTAAGTTTTCTCCAGATCCCAAATGTAATTCAAAAATCTAACTCATTCATGCATGCATTCATTATGCCGATTATATTGAACGCTTTGCGCATAGCCTGGTAGTAAATGAGGAGGAAACACTAAACTGTCCTGTGCTGGCGGAGCTGTGAGACTAGATTGTGGGGAAAGGACTGGTTCATCTATTTTGGAGGGCGTGAGCAAGTGACATGTGTAACCAGTATATGATCCTGATAAAAAGAGATTACTAAATTTTACTATGTGAAGAGTAATGTATTAAGACAGCGGGACACCAAAGGAAGGATAGAAGACCTTGAAAATGGGACATGAGTCTCCGTATATCATGGCACCTAGTTAAAGGAGTATGGAAATTCTGAAGGAAGTCCAGGGTGGCTGAGGCACATAAAGCAAGTGGGAGCTTGGAAGGGAAGTGCATTTATTTCTTTTTACTGCTGCATGACGAATTACACAAATTTAGCAACCTAAAACGCTTATCATCTCATCGTTTCCATAGGTCACGTATGTGCTCATAGTTCAGCTGAGTCTTTGCAGAGGTCTCCCAATCTCCCAAGACTATAATCAAAGTATCAGTCAGGACTGTGTGTTTACTGGGGCTTAGAGACCTCTTCCAATCCTACAAGGTTGTTTGCAACATGTAGTTACTTTCATCCATAGACCTGAGAGCTTCAGGATTTTCCTCAGCTCTTCAAGGTTCCTGACAGTTCTGAGATGCCACTCACAGTTTCTAGCCATATGGGTTTTCAAAATGTGGACATTTACTTCACCAGGCAAGTAAGAGATGTTTCTCCAGTAAAACCATTGCTAACAAACAGCTTTATAGAATGGTATATAATCAGGTGAATGATGTATTCATATTTTTGCCATATTCCATTGGTCAGCAAGCAGCAAGAAATAGGTTGCACCCACACCTAAGAGGAAGCGATTACATCAAGCCATGCATTCCGTACAAATCCCCTTTGGGTCTCTCTGTCACAGATGAATCTGGAGACACAAAAACGGTATAGGCCCCGTTGGACCAGACAGTTCCTTTCATTGTTGCTGGTAAACTGGAATGAAGAAATCACCCCAAAACATTTTAAATTATATTGAAGCTTGTGATGACATTATAATCTCGAGAAATATTATCTTATGTATTATTATCTTATGTGTATGAGGAACAATTAATAGTGGTGTGTTAGAGTAATAATTGATTGTGTTTTAAATATTGTGATTTCTGAGGAGGTATTTATGTATACATAAATTGATAATTTTTTCATAAAATTATCTCATATTCATTGTCCTTGAAAAATTAGATGATGTGAATATGGATACAGTTGATGAAAATTATATTTTAAAGTCTTTACAAATTATTAAGATTATCACTTCAGATACTTAAGGATTGTCCTATATCATCATTTTAAAAGCAGTAAAGAATTGTAATGTACAGATATATAATGATTTACTTACTAAATCTTATTTTAAGTGTGTCAGAAATGGATGCATGTGTCCTAAATTTATTTTCTGACCATACGTTATAAAAGCATAATTTATGAGAAAAATCTTCAAAATTCAAATAAACTTTAGATTTAAAAATCTAAAAATATAGCACTGGATGGACCTGGAGAACATCATGCTAAGTGAAGTAAACCAGTCAGAGAAAGACAAGTAACATAGGATCTCACTCATATGTGGACAGACTGAACTAACCAGCAATTTGAAACAGAATCATAGAGAGCAGGATGACAGCCCAGCAGGGAGGCTGGAAGGTGGAGGAACTGAGCAAAAAAGAAAAAGGACTCATGGACACAGGCAAGAGTGTGGCGAGTGTGGGAGTGGAGTATAAAGGGACTAAATAGTAATGGAAAAAATACAACAAAAATAAAGATTAAAAAAGTAAAAATACAGCAACTGAATATGGGATTTCAGTTCTTCATAGTAACAGTAAATTAGCTATAGATGAAGACAAAATAGGGTTAATTGAAAAATAGATCAAAGCAAAAGGTCAAAAAGACAAAAAGTGTAAATGAAAACATAAAAGACATGGGAAATGTAGGTCTAGCATAGATGTTATTCAATTATCAGTTGAATTTTAAAGAAAAATATTGGGCAGAAGTAATACATGATGGGATAATGTTTGAATATTTTTCATACTGATGATAATCATTATGTCAAATATTTAATAAGAATAGGAAAAGCCCTGGCTGGTATAGCTCAGTGGGTTGAGCATGGGCCTGCAAACCAAATGATCTCAGTTCGATTCCCAGTCAGGGCACGTGCCTGGGTTGCAGGCCAGTTCCCAGCGGGGGACATAGGAGAAGCAACAGTACATTGATATTTCTCTCCCTCTCTCCTTCCCTTCCCCTCTAAAGATAAATACATAAAATCTTCAAAAAATATCTGATGAATGTCACAAGAGAATTTTTAAAAAATAGGAAAAAAAAACCACTAAGTGATTGACCATAAGATAACATTACCTAAGTGCCTGGAAATAAAATTTTAAAAATAGTAAAAGAAAAAACTATAATTTTAGGGGAAAATAGATTTAGCACTAGGAAAAGTTTTCATAAACTTAACATCGAAATCATTGCATTAAAAATTGGTAAACTGAAGTTGATCGAAAGCAGAACAATTTGTTCTGTAAGAGACCCTACTAAGAAGGTGAGAAGACAAAGCACAGCGTGGGAGGGGATATTTGCAAGCCACAGCCAGCTTTGTGACGTGGTGTCACTGAAACTGTGGGCCCACGATGCCCAGCCCTTACAGTTGAATCAGTTGATGCTTCTGCTGTCCGTGTGAACGTTGCCTCCCCAGACATTGGCCTGTGACTTGGACTTTTTGTTGTTGACTTCTTATATTGTCCACTTCTTGCTCAGGTGAACATTTCTTCAGGCACTCTGCTCACCTGAAAAGTCATTCCATTTTCTTCTTATTAGAGAGGATTAAATTAGTGGAAAGCATCATTTTTTCCTTTAGGGGCCCAACTAACAATTTATATAGTATTTCTCTTCTATCATATGATTGTTAGGGTTTTCAGAAATTAATCGCTAGACTTAACACTCCAAGTTATAATCTATTGAATATTTTGATTATATGATTAGTTCTTTTTATCCTTTAAAAACTCATTCATATTTAGCATCATTGTTGTCTATTAATATTGTATAATTTTATCTATCACCATAAGATAACTGGATTCTTTATGCTGTTCAACATGTGTTTCCACTTCTTTCACCAAAGCGAATTTAGACTTGTTTTTGAGGGGTAAAAACATCATTTTAACGTATTGTGTTTTGCACTGATATTTAAACAATTCATTCCCAATCTTTGTGGCCAGTTCCACAATTAACCCTAATTACATGGGAAATGGTCTATTATTTGATTTGGTAGTCTTTGCTTTATTTAACCTTATGCTTGTGGCATTTCTGGAGAATCATTGTGTATTTTGATGCAGACCTGGAATAGAGAACTCTATTTAAATAATGAGTTGTAAGTAGGGTTTCTGAAACATATTTGCATTGCCCAGTGGAATGACACTTGCTCTTCAAATCATAGACATTTATATTATGGATTCTACGCATCTAAATATAATAGCATGTACCTGCAGTGAAGAGGCTGATCTATTATGAAAGCAGAGATTTAAAGCACTAATACAGCAGAAATCAGACAATTCAGGTATTAATATAAACTGCAGAAATATATTTTTCTAAGTTAATATATTTTCTGTTCTAAAAAAGTATTTTAAGTAGCTAGCATGAGAAACATTTTAAAAGAAAATAATGTATTCATGAAATTTGAAGTCAGTCCCCAAAGTAGAGTAAATTCAAAATAATTGAGATGTGCCTACACCTAGTAACTTTGAAAAATAAATGAAGGGAATGCTTCTGATCTTACTCACATTGACTTTTCTTGTGTGTGTGTGTATTTCCCACTGGAAGTAAACTTAGTAAACAAAATGTATAAAAGAAATATGTTATTATTTAACACCAGCCTCTGCTCAATCACATCCAATTATTAACAATACAATTTTGTATCAGTAAAGTAAATCAGTAGAGATTTTACATTGTGTCAAGGATCAAGCTCAATTAACTAACAAAAGTTGGTATTATTAGCAAATATATTTATGACCTCATTGGAGATTACATTATAAAGCAAATTTGATAATTAATTTGAAGAAGATACAATGTGTATTCTAGAATGCTCTTTTTAGTGTAAATGCTTAGTTAGGGTTTGTTCATTTATCTAATGAAAGACTATGATATTTGTATTGACTTGTGATACTATTTTTTCCTAAAAACATACTCAGAAGTAATTGATTATTGAAAACACATTTAAACAAGAGGATACATTTATTTGATTAAGAAAATAAAAATTGGTTCTAATTAGTTTATGCCAAAAGTAAAGACTTATTCATGGGCATTATAAAAATTATACTGCTAATTATTTATAAATACCAACTATAGTTTGAATTTTTTCTTCTTTGATAGACTAAATCTGTTTCTGTTTCTCTCAGGTCTTTCAAAATAATGAAACATTTTTTTTGCACTAATTACATAATGTGTAAATGGTAGAGAACATCTACGTTTGGTTTAAAAGAATGAAAGTCAAAGTAGATAAATCCTAATTTGAGAAATATGTAGAAAAATATCAATGACAAAGACATGGCAATTATAGGTGTATGTCTGCCAGAAGTTTAATCTTCTGAAAGGTATAAACATTAGCTTCCTAGGTGTGTTTCTTAGTAAAAGTCTGAGGAAACAATAAAAAGAAATCTTATTTCCTAATGAAAGAGAAAAGGTGATCAGTAAAATAGAAGGGTTGAAGTATTCCATTTCATATCCAAAAAATATTTGAATTGTAGATAAAAACAGACCAACATTCTAGGCTTTTGGAAGCATTTCTCAGAAATATTATGGAAAATGTTTAATTATGATGTATGACCAACAATTCCACAAGACTTCAAGGTGACTGTTTGAAACAAAAGTCATGGACATCAACTCATTTGCTATGTAGACAAGACTGAGAACTCTCTGACAAAGATATATTTGCCATAAATGAATTTTTTGCTAAGTTCAGACTTTAAATTCCTTTATAAACATGGAAAATATGTTTACTAAAGGTAGAAGAATAGTAAACACAGTGTAATATGAATTATTTCAGAGTTTAACACATAAAATAAGCTTAAGAAAATTTAAAATATGTTGTTAACTAAGTTTAAAATGAGAAGAATATAATTGTCCTAAAGAAGTAATAACAGGAGACTTTAAATTAGTTGTTCTCCACCAATACCCTCCAAAATTACATTATAGGGTAAGAAGTGAATTTTTAAATGGGACAGTATGTAATGAGGTATCATAGAGAAAATAGGGCTGCAAATTGGAGCACCACAATGAATGAAGAGCAGGGCTAAGAGGGCATTTATTTTCCAAAAGAAAAAACATGTATTTCATTTAACTTTGAATGCAATCTTGAAATTCAACATTTTTATTTCAGTCCTTTTAGTAAGCAGCTGACACGCAGGGAATGTAGGTATGTTTGTCATATTATGCATACTCTCAACTTTATGGAGTTTTTCATGCATTTGAGAAACAAATCTTTGCATGACTTCTGATTATTCATCAATGTATTCTATACTCATGGTCAAGAGCCAATAACAGGGGACAACAATCTAACCAGAGACCAGCTCTACTTTAAATAAAATGAGAAACCAAACAATGAACAAATATGTAAAAGCAGGATAAAGACTTACTGGGGGATGAAGGAGAAAGGTCTTGAACCTACAGGTCTCTTGCTAAAATAGCAAGTTTTGAGTGGCAATGGGAAGAACATAAAGGGGTAAGCGGTATGCAGGGAAGGAGGAAATCGGCCACTTCTACATTCTGAAGCACTTTCTTCATTTTCACTTCGTGAAAACTCATGTTTTTCTTGTCCAGCTCTAAGTCATCACTCATTCTCAGTACTTTTATATTTCTCCTCATCTCCCTGACAACATAATGCGGTTAAATACTGAAGTTGGGTCAAATTGAGTGAAATGTTCTAAGAAATCTCAAATTTTGAAGTTTCACGGGCAGAAAATACTATTTCCATGGCTCTTTTTTTGCTCACTCTCTCTTCGTTTTTATTTTTCCTACATGTAGAATACAGAGGTGGGCATAAGTAGGTTTACAATTGTTTGTATGGAAAATAATACAATTAATAAATAATAATACAATAATGAACTCTGTGTTTCACATACTCCCAATTGTAAACCTACTTTTGCCCACCCTGTATAGGACTGTCAGGAAAGGGAACACCTGAGCATTAGGATAGTAATTTTTAAAAGAAGAAAATATTATCTTACTGGTTTGGACATTTATTTCTTTAAGAGTGTAATGGCTGTAGCTGTTGAAATCGACGTTATGCTCTTAGGCTGCCTGTAATGTCATTTCCATACACTAACGTTCTGTGTTTCTTGATGTGCACAGAGTCCAAGTTTTGGAATTGCTTTCTCTCACTAGAGATGAGAAATGGTCCATGAAGCTCTGAGTGGTCTGGTTTTGCCTCTTCCACTGCTTTACTATTTAGATTTGAGGTGCATCTCACTCCTCTGGAGGGACTCATCTCAAGTGGTCTCCAAAAACAGTTGAAAAATTTGACTCTCCTGTTTTCCCATTTGCTGATCGAAGCTAATGTAAACTGCAATACTGTTCTATGTTAACACTGGGATGTTTATATTTGTACAACAATACTTCATGTCTCCCCGAATAGGTGTTCATACAAAATCTTACAACTAATTGGCCCCAAGGTACTGTGGGTGGTAAAGGGGAAAAATTATCATGTTTGCACCATGCTAGAAAACAAAGTGTGAGTGATTATAAGTCATACCATAATATGTTTCCAGGAATCGATGCAAGTAAGAGCAAGTTAATTGGTTCTTTTACTAGATGAATGTGAAATTCTCAAGGTACATAAAGAGATCATTTAAAAATCCTTTTGTGTTATCAACTGAAAATGTAATATAATTAAAATCAAGGGAATAAGCCAAGTTAAATTTACTAGTTATTCTTTGTTTTTTTTTTCTTTAGGTTATTCATACCATCAGTGCCACTGATAAAGATGATTTCGCCAACGGACCGAGGTTTAACTTCTTTCTTGATGAACACCTGTCTATAAACCCAAACTTCACCTTGAGGGACAATGAAGGTGAACATAAATAAATACTTTAATTGATCTATATGTTATATAGTATCACTTTTGTCTTGATATGGAATAGGCTTGAACAGTTTTGCTATATTCTCTTATACCCATGAACAGCTTGCAAATCAGCATTTAAAGTGAGTTTGATGTTAATGTGTTACGATCTGTGAATACTTGTGTTTAAAATTAAACCACATGTACAAATAACTTTCATTGCATTCATTCAGAAGCATCCCTTTAAACAAGAAATGTACATGTAATGTGCTCTTGGGCAAAGTTTAAGAGAAATCTTAGCTGACAAACATGTTTATGAGAGCTGCTGCAACTGCTAGGGGTGAAAAAAATTTAAATTAGGAAAAATGAAAAATATGTCCTAGGGACAATTAGGAAAGGAAATGCAATGTTTGAAATCACCTTGCATTAGCAAAGCTGCCAAGATGTGCTGTACAAATTATATTTCCTCTTCTCATTATGAATATTTTCCGAAATATGGCTAGATAAATTTGCATAATTACAGAGTGTTTGGAAATTTTTGAGTTATTTTTGTTTACCCCCTGTATTGGGTGGGTTAAAAAGACCACCATACTTTAGTAATCAGAGAAGTTTCATCATGCTTTGGGTACCCTATTTGGTCGCTTCCTCCAAGTTCTGTAAAGGCCCCTCTTCTGGGCATAAGAGAAACATTAAGCCATTCATTGCATACAATATTCTGACTAGTATTGACTTTCTTCTCCCCACACTTATCTTTGATCACATTTACCTGAATATGCCGTTATTTGGGATTTACCACTTGCTCAGAAACACAAGAAGGAATGGCATACACATTTCTGAAGAAACATTTAGTTTTCTATCTGTGCTCTTCATAGGGAAGCATTTTCAGACACAAGCTAAATAATATAACTAAATGATAATACACAGAAACATTTTTGTTATACCTAAGTTTCTTTAAATTATCACAACAAAGATGCCAAATTTTGTGTGTGTCCATAACAAGGTTTATATGAAAAATACAAAGAGTGTTTGTTTCTCTCTCTTTACCTAGCCTTGTGGTCAGCTCTGAGGATAGGAATACATATGTGTGTACGTTTGTGTAGGACAAGTTGTATTTAAGTGACTATTATATTATATTTACACTTGCAATCCCATTTTACAATCCCAAATATATTTAGTACAATTAACTACACTAAATATGTAAAAAATCCATTCATATTTCCATACATAATGTAAGTAATTGCATTATTTCTGTGGCTACCATTGTTGAGACATTAGTGACTAACGTCCTTCCTACTAGATTAGTATATCTGGAAGTAGTGAATTTAATTTATGAATATATTTAAAAGGTCTTGATACAGTGATTTGACAACATTATCAATGCTAGAAACTCACATTTAAAGATATAAATAATTCTTTGTTTAAAAATACATAAAACAATTTTAAAGTGTTTATAATGCTAATGTAAATGTTTTAGTATTCATTTTAACTATACATGTGAATGTTTAAATCAGCTACACCATCTCAAGTATGAGAGAACTATATGGATAGCTGTGTAGGGGTATAGATGTTTGAAGTTATTTGAAAGAATTTAAAATTTTTGAGAATTGATAAAATTATAAATAACAGAGATAATATATTTAAGATAGAAAAAATGGCAATTTTTTTGAAAAAAAGGTACCAGTGCAGAGCTGAAAATATGTACCTGAGCAAACAGACCTGATTAGGTTAGGTAAGTCAAGCCACCTAACCTCTCTGAGCCTCACTTTTTATATCCATAAACTGTGATTCAAAAAAATACCTACTTTGTACCATTGGGAGAATTAATTATACCATATGTGAAGATATCAGTGCCCACATTGCCTGTTCTCCACACACAAGGCCATTATGGATAATAAAATATAAAGATAAAATTAGGAGCCCTGCCTGGTGTACCTCAGTGGATTGAGCCCGGTCTGTAAGCCAAAGTGCCACCAATTTGATTCCCAGTCAGGGCACATGCTTGGGTTGCAGGCCAGGTCCCCAGTGGGGGCTGTCTGAGAAGCAACCACACATTGATGTTTCTCTCCCACTCTTTCTCCTTGCTTTCTCTTCTCTCTAAAAATAAATATATAAAATACTTTTAAAAGACATAAAATTAAGAATGAAATAGCCAAATTTAAATGATTACATATGCACATATGTATGTACATACATTTATGTCTATGAAAATACTTACCTAGCAAAAAAAAGAAAACAGATTCACGAAACAGTAATTCAGCAAACCCAATCTTGCTGGATCCTAGTATCTTGGACATTATATTATATGAATTAGTAAACATTTCCATATCCTCAGAACATAAGGAAAGAAATCTATAATAAAAATTAAAACCATTATTTCTCTGTACTCACTGCTTACATGAAAGTGGCTATTCAGAGAATAATAGAAACGTAAATCAGACAGAGTCTTTGAGCCATGATGCGTGATCTCAAAGTCATTGGTTTAGTGGTATCTCCAAAACTGCTTTAAGGTAAGGAGTGAGTGGAGAGGAAAAGATATTTCCACAATAGGAGGAAGGGAAATGCATATTGTTTACTATCAGCCTGAAAATCAAATATTTAAAAGAAATCAGAAAATGAATTTACTCCGAATAATGCAACTTGCATAAATTATCAGGAAAATGCTCTAGGATTCTTGAAATTAAAATAAAGAAATAAAAAAGAAGACAATGAAAAATTAAGTTTGTATAAAATAATTTTAAAATCCTCATCAAAATAAAACTATAGTTTTTTGCTTGTATAGAAAAATAAGTAGAACTATATGAGAAATATGAGGGGGTCCCAAAGAACCTAGAATTTACTTATTAAAAAGTGTGTATCTGTTTTTACATGTTTAAACTTCAGTCACCTCAAACTCTCCATTTGATGCAACATGCCTACTGAGACATTTTTTCCACTGCAGAAGACAATTTTTAAACTCTTTGGGTTTGATGCATTTAAATGCTACTGCCATTTTTTGTTTCACCTCTTGTACACTGGCAAAACATTTCTCTTTGAGAACTTTTTTTACCTGGGTAAACAAAAAAAGGAAGTCATTCAGGACAAGATTGGGTGAATAGGGAGGGTGGGTCACGGTGTTCATGCCATTTTGGGTCAAAAACTGCAGAGTACTCAGAGTGGTGTGGGCAGTTGAGCTCCTAAATCACCCATCATGAAACGGGCAAACACACTGAAAGAATCTTCAAAAAAAAATCACAGAAGCCAAATCCAGCCTCTCACAACAATGTCAGCTGGTAAACTAATAACAGATGAGTTCCTAGAACACTCACTTTTGGTGGAAGCCTGTACTACAAGGAACCCACTTTCCAGAAGATAATTCTGGGTTTTTTTTTGTCCCATCCATATATAGTGATAGTAACTTAATTTTACATATTATAAATAGCAATATATATATATATATTTATTTATTTATATAATATATATTTAGAAATTAAAGGTGGGTGGGCTGGGATGGGAGTAAAAGACAGAAAACTGTACTTGAACAACAATTAAAATTTTAAAAATAATAAAATATAACTATATATACATGTATCAATATATGTGTGTACAAATTTCCCATAAAATTATAATTAATGAATAGACAAAAAAGTATATAGAACTATACCGAGAAATATATAGAAATACAGATATATATATAGAACAATGTGGATATAGATTTATACCCATAGATTTAAATTAAATTGTACATAAACATATGTAAACATAAAATTTAAATATGTGTTAACATACATACAAAGATACTAGGACATAACAATTAAAACTTAATACACTGCATTACCCCTAGACTGGACAAAAAGAGAGATTTAACAAGTCAGTTGTAAAAGTCATTAATTCATACAAAAAAAAAAAAAAAACCCTTAGGTGGGCAAAAAAAATTTTTTTTTCAAGACACTTTTTCAAATTTGAAAATATATGGAACGTCATCATGAAAATAAATACCAAAAACCAAATGCAAAATTATGTCTCTACTTGGATATGTCAGTTTTAACCCTCAAAGATAAAGGGAAAAAATTAACTATCAAAAGCAAAAGGCAAAATATTTTTTTTAGAGTGACAATTAGATTTAAAGTAGATTGCTGGTCTAAAATAAAGAAAAAATAGATAACAGAAGTAAATAAAAATCATATACTTAAAATGCAGAAGGAAAATAATTTTCATTGTCAACCTTCTCTACACAGGGGTCAGCAAACTTAGGTTTACAGTTGTAATACAAATAAATAATACAATAATGATTAAATAATAATATAAGAATATACACTATGTTTCTTGTATTCACAACTGTACTTCTACTTCTGGCCACCCTTGTATTTAGTTAAAAGTGATAAACTACTAGTTATTAGTATGATGGTTATTAAAAACTCTTTTTTATTTATAAGAAGAAACAGTTTAATTTTAGCTGCTATTTTTAAAAATATTCTGCTAATTTGAATATTTTTGAATATTCAATTAATTCACATAAATATTATTTTATTTAATTAGTTAAAACGTAGTTAACTAAGTTTTAGTTGACTAAGTTGTTTAGTTAATTACTAGAATAAAAAATCTGTATTTTTCAAATCAAGGAAAAATTTTTCATAGTTAAATAATTAAGCCTATTTTATCAGTAGAACACAGGTCAGAAAACATAAAGGTGCAAAGTAGAAGCATGGGCAATGAAAAAACATAAGTAGAAATTGGTTCAACTACATCATAGTTACAATCAGATTAAATGTCATTTTTAAATACATCTCATTATACTTAAAAATATAGTTTTACCACATGATTAAATCAGAAACTGTCAAGTTTTCATATTAATCCATAACCTAAATATATTTTAAATCATAAACTAAATTAAATAATGTGTTAATAAAATGATAATGGTAAAGGAGTAAGAAAATCAAGAATGTATTGAAAATGAAGATAAATGAGGAATATAGTTAGAGAAAAAGGAAGAGGCATATCCCAACAGATATTGACATGTTGTAAAGGTGACTATATCATAATTGCTGATAGTTGATTTTTATTATTATTGTTTTTGAAATGAAAGTGCCTAACAGTCTTTTATTGCTGAGGCATCCTTCTCAAAAATGGCTTTCTTGAGTCAACCATTGCCAGCCACCGGCTGTACTGCCCTCACCCCCCCACACACTACTTTATCTTAGAAATCTTGGTTAATTTCAATAACTGATGATTTGGACTGCTTGTTTTTTCTTCTCCCCACACTCATTTTTTAAAATTAATATAAAAGGTTATCCCATAAAACTAGGAGTCCCCACTAATGACCCCAATGAAAGTAGAACTCTGGGCCCATTCATGCACTCCTTCTCTTCCTGCAAGCTGTCTAGTCCCAGGTGTGTCATCTAATTTCCTGGACATGTTAGCAGTAAATTGTTTTTCCAAGTTTTCTGGTGGTTACTGCTGAGATCATCTGGTCATCATCATAAGAACCACAATAGGAGGTCTAGCCATAGCATAGGTAACCAACAGTTTGAGATGGGCACACAACATGAGGTGCTCCTTAAAGGGGATACTAGTACAGGTATAGATAGATGCACACCAATTGAGAAGGCTTAAAAAAATTGAATATTTAAATCTATGTATAAATATATAAACTTGATAGAAGACATTTGTAACCACTATGAAATAGATAATTCAAAAAGTACATTGAAATGGACAAACTGGCTATATATCTAAAGAAACTACATTAATATCTCTCAAACACATACACACAAGTAAATTATATACATAGATTAAATAACTATCCATACAATCAAAAATTTAAGAGCATTAGAGAAAACTGCGGTGCACCACATTTTGTAATTAGGGTAGGAGAGACTTTCTTATAGAAGATATAAACACCACATTTATAAAAATAGTGACAAATGTGATAATATTAAAATAATTCTACTCCTGCATCAAATTATTTCCAAACAAAATTTGAAAACATGTTATAACCTGGAGTGAGAAACAGCCATACATACAACTGAGTAAGGATTATCATGAATATGTTTAAAACTTCCCACAAAATAAAATAAACATTCCAAAGAGAAAACAAAAGAGTTAAAGGACAAGAAAGGATAAATAATTAACAGCAGAGTAAGACCAGAATCTTAAATCAACATATAAATATTTGTTCAAAAATATTAATAATCTTAAACAGAAAAGTGAAAAATAATAATATGCTCATCAGTATACCCCATTAGCCAAAAAAAAAAAAAAAAAAAAAAAGCTGGGAATATTGATGGTTCAACCACCAAGGTTTGAAATGTGCAATAGTGGCATTCACACCTGGATGTTGAGATTATACCCTATGCACGTGCTAACTAATTACTCCTTACACCATTTCCTGGATGCTAGCAGAAAGCTCTGCGCTCCTAGGTCAGAGACAAACAACTCGATTTCTCTTGGCATGGGAAGTGGGATGAACTTCATGTTTTCTCTTCCTTTACCCCAGAGTCTCTAGAGAGAAACATGAATTGGCCCAAGTGCATGCTGTGTGTGCAGTGGGTTTGCTTCGAAGCAGAGGACCTGGAATTAGGAAACCCCCATACTCTGTAATGGGCTACAAGAAACTCAGGTGGGACTTTGTCCTGGAGGTAGTAATTACACGTATTTATATGTAGTATATCGGGCAATTAGATTAACAAACCTGCATTCCATTCTGGAACAAGACACTCTCTATTGTCTAAGACTGTTCTGAATGAGAGGTCACGCTGTCTGCTGTGACGTGAGTAATCGAGTCCTTTGTGTCTAACCCAGAAGCCTAGTATCTTCTGCCAGCATCCATAAACGTGTAGCCGGCTAACTTGTTATCATGTGGCAATGGTAAAAATCTCAGTTACTTTATATTTCTTGACACTTTGTTTAAACTAATTTCTAGTAGAAACAGTTGTAAAAAAAAGCACCTGTTTTTTGTTATAAGTTGTTCATATATATAGTTTATTGTAAAATTGATGTCTTAATGGTATTTATGTCTGGAGTCATATAAGCTAGCTAATATACTCATGCCAAGATACTTTGATGGGATTCTGCACTTTACCACCCACGTTTGCTTACTAAATAATTAAATTTAAGACCATACTCCATGTTTTTCCAGACCTTTATTATCTTCATTAGATCTTTCTGTCATACATTGTATCTCTTGTTAATTTGGAGTTTCCTAATTTATCAGAATAGGAGAGAACACCTCTTTTTGAATCTTTCACCCTGTTTATATAAAAGGTGTTTTTTAAATTTTTTACTTTGGGACCTATTTTTATATAATTCACTGAAACATAGGCTGGAAATATATGGATGGAAAACACCAATGTGCAGTTGATAGTCTCTTCAAGAAACCAAGAGTCCTATAAGAGAAAATGTAGTCAAAACACACTGCTTTACTTGACAGCCATTTCTTCCTTTTCTTAGAGATGGAAATCTCTGGTGAAATTTTCTACATATGTTTCAACTTTTTAAAAACTATTTTCCTCTATCTTTGATTTAATCTTTATTATATTTTTCCATTACTGTTTAGTCCTCTTATACCACCTCCCACCAGCAATTGCCACACCATTGTCCAAATCTTTGAGTTCTTTTTTCTTTTTGCACAATCCCTCCACCCCCTAACCACCCCTACTAGCTGTCATCTGCTCTGCATCCATGAGTGTGTCTCTATTTTGCTTGTTAGTTCAGTTTGTTCATTAGGTTTCACTTATGAGTGAAATCATATGGTATAGTCTTTCTCTCACTGGCTTATTTCACTTAGCATAATGTTCTCCAGGTCCATCAATACTGTCATGAAGGGTAAGACTTTCTTCTTTTTTAAAACTGAGTAGTATTCCACTGTGTAAATGCTTCATAGTTGTTTTATCCACTCATCTACTGATGGACACTTAGGCTGCTTCCATATCTTGGTGACTATAAATATCACTGCAATGAACAGAGGCACTTATATTCTTTTGAATTAATGTTTAATGTTTTTTCAGATATATTCCCACAAGTGGGACTGCTGGGTCCAAAAGATCCATTTTTAATTTTTGAAGGATCTTCATACTGCTTTCCATACTGGCTACACCAATCTGCATTTCTACCAACAGTGCAAAAGGGTTTCTGTTTCTCTACATCCTTGCCAGAAATTGTCTGTTGGTTTATTAATGATAGCCATTATGACAGGTGTTAGATGGTACCTCATTGTGGTTTTAATTTGCATTTCTCTGATGATTAGTGATATTGAGCATCTTTTCATATGTCTATTGGTCTCCTGTATGTCCTCAATGGAGAAGTGTCTATATAGGTCATTTGCCTATTTTTTAATTGGTTAGTTTTTTTTTTTTTTTTTTGGTGTTAAGATTTGTAAGTACTTTATAAATTTTGGATATTAACCCCTTATCAGATGTATCAGCTAATATGTTATCCAATTCTGGAGGTTGTATTTGTATTTAATGGATAATTTCCTTCATTGTGCAAAAACTTTTTAATTTGATGTAGTCCCATTTGTTTATTTTTATTTCCCTGCCTGGGGAGATATATACAACAAAAAATGTTAAAAAATGTCTGAGATATTGCTGCCTATGTTTTCTTCTAGGATCTTTATGAATTTTGGGTCTAACATTTAAGTCATTGGTCCACTTTCAAATTATTCTTGTGTGGTGTATGAAGGTGGTCTAGTTACATTTTCTACATGTATCTGTCCAATTTTCCCAGCACCATTTGTTGACTAAACTATCTTTAGCCCACTATATGTGTTTACTTCCTCTATTGAGTATTAATTAACTATAAGGATGTGGGTTTATTTCTGGGCTCTCTATTCTATTTCATTGATCTATGTGTCTGTTGTTATGACAGTACCATGCTGTTTTGATTACTATGACCTTGTAGTATAGTTTGATATTAGGTAGCTTCATTCCTCCAACTTTGTTCCTCTTTCTCAAGATTGCTATTGCTCTGTGGGGCCTTTTGTAGTTCTATCTAAATTTTTAAAAATATTTGTTTCAATTCTGTGAAATACATCATTGGAATCTTGACAGGAATTGTATGAAATCTATAGATTGCTTTAATAATGTGGATATTTTAATGATGTTAATTATTTCTATGCATGAACACTGTATGTACTTCCACTTATTTGTATCTTCTTCTGTTTCTTTCTTCAGTGTCTTACAATTTTCCGAGTACAGGTCTTTTACCTACTTGGTGAAATTGATTCCTAGGTATTTAATTTTTTGAAGCTATTGTGAATGGGATTTTCTTAATTTCCCTTTCTGTTAGTTCACTATTAGCATATAAGATTGCAACTGATTTCTGAATATTAATTTTGTATCCTGCTATTTTGCTGAATTCACTTATCAGTTCTAGTAGTTTCTTGGTGGAATCTTTGGAGTTCTCTAAGTACATAGTCTTGTCATCTGCAAATAGACAGTTTTACTTCTTCCTTTCCAATCTTGATGCTTTTTACTCCTTCTTCTTGTCTGATTGCTATGGCTAGGACTTCCAGTACTATGTTAAATAAGAGAGGTAAAAGCAGACATCCCTGTCTTGCTCTTGACCTTGAGGGAAAGGCTTGTAGTTTTTGCCCATTCAGTATGATACTGGCAGTGGGTTTGCCATACATGACCTTTATTATGTTTAGTTATGTTCCCTCTATTCCCACTTTGCTACGAGTTTTTATCATAAATAGATGTTGGATTCTATCAAATGTTTTTTCTGTATCTACTGATATGATCATGTGGTAATCTTGTGATCATACCCTTCATTCTGTTTATGTGGTGAATCACATAAGGTTGTATGTTTCTAGAAATGTATCCATTTCATTCAAGTTGTCCAGTTTGTTGTCATGTAGTTGTTCATAATATTTTCTTACAATCCTTTGCATTTCTTTGGTATCAGTTGTTATTTCTCCTCTTTCATTTCTGATTATATTTATTTGGGTCCTTTCTCTCTCTCTCTCTCTCTTTTGATGAGCCTGTTAAAAGAGTTGTCAATCTTGTTTATTTTTTCAAAGAACCAGCTGCTGGATTCGTTGATCTTTTATATTGCTATTTTTTAGACTCTGTTTCATTTATTGCTCCTTGGATTTTTATTATTTCCTTCCTTCTAGTCACCGGGCTTTGTTTGCTGTTTTCTTTCAAGCTCCATTGAGTATAAAGCTAGGTTGTTTATTTGAGCTTTTTCTTGTT
Organism: Carollia perspicillata; assembly: GCA_004027735.1. Lineage (NCBI taxonomy): Eukaryota > Metazoa > Chordata > Mammalia > Chiroptera > Phyllostomidae > Carollia > Carollia perspicillata. Next base: position 28,208 of record PVKM010009405.1, read on the forward strand.
TTTTGAGATAGGCCTGCAATGCTATGAATTTCCTTTTTAGGATTGCTCTCTCAGTGTCCCAGAGATTTTGAATTGTTGTGTCCTCATTTTCATTTGTTTCAAGGTATCTTTTGATTTCTTCTTTGATCCGTTGTTGACTCATTCATTATTTAATAACGTTGTTTATTTTCCACGTCTTTGTGTGTTTTCACCATTCTTCTTGTGATTGATTTCTAGTTCTACAGCATTGTGGTCATTTCAATCTTCTTAATTTATTGAGACTTGCTTTGTGTACTAATATGTGGTCTATACTAGAAAATGGTCTATGTGCACTTGAAAAGTATATGTATTCTGCTGCTTTGAGGTGAAATGCTCTGAAGATATCAATTAAATCTATTTGATCTAGTGTGCCATTTAAGGCTGCTGTCTCCTTGTTGATTTTTCTGCCTGAAAGATCTATCCATTGAAGTCATTTGGGTGTTAAGTCCCGGACTATGACCATACTTCTGTTGTCTCTTTCTTCGTGTCCAACAAAATTTGCTTTACATATTTAGGTGTTGCTATGTTCAGTGCATAAATGTTTACTAGGCTTATATCCTTTTGATGGATTGTTCCCTTTGGCATTATGTAGTGTCATTCTTTGTATCTTACTATAGCTTTGGTTTTAAAGTGTATTTTTTTTTTTTGGCTATAAATACTGCTACCTCAGCTTTTTTTTTTTTTTTCCATTTGCATGAAATATATTTTTTCAACCCTTTACTTTTAGTCCGTGTATATCTTTTGATCAGAGATGGGTCTCTTGGAGGCAGCATATGTATGGGTCTTATTTTCTTATCAATTCAGCCAACCTGTGTCTCTTGGTTGGAACATTTAAGGCATTTACATTAAGGTGGTTATTGATAGATACATATGTAGTGCATTTTATTGTCAGACATTTTCCTCCATTTTTATTTTTCTTTATCTTTTCTTCTTCTTAAAGCAAGGCCTTTAACATTTGTTGCAGTGCTTGTTTGGTGTTAACAAACTCCTTTAGATGTTTCTTGTCTGGGAAGCTCCTGATTTCTCCTACAATTTTAAATGATATACTTGCGGGGTAAGGTAGTCTTGGTTGTAGGTCCTTGCTTTTCATCACTTTGAATATTTCATGCCACTCCCTTCTGGCCTGAAATGTTTCTGTTGAGTAATCAGATGCCAGTCTAATTGGTTCTTCTTTGTAAATAACTGATATATTTTGCTGTGTATAATGCACTCCAGTGTATAATGAGAACCCATGTTTTTGACCCAAACTTTCAGGAAAAAAATATTTCATTTTATTTTTTTATTCAGTTATTTATTTATTTATATTTAGTATTCAAATTATCATATTCCAAAGTATTATGTTGCATAAAGATATCATTATCACTTTTAAGAGTTATGCTTTTAATTCATAAGCATAAATAAAATAATTAAAATATTTATATGGATATGGAATCAGTACTACCTATGTATAATGTGCATCCTTATTTTTCCCTCAAAAATTTGGGCAAAAAGTGCTCATTATACACAGCAAAATATGGTACCTGCTTTTCTCTTGTGACTTTTAGAATTCTCTCTTTGTCTTTGAGCCTTGTCATTTTAATTATGATTTGTGTCAGTGCAAACCTCTTTGGATCCAACTTGTTTGGAACTTGTGTGACTTTCTTGACTTTCTCCTTCACCATATTAAGGAAGTTTCGAGTCATTATTTCTTCAAATAGTTTCCCGAACCCTTGCTTGTTCTCTCTTCCTTCTGGTATTCCCATGATGTGCATGTTGTTACACTTTATGTTGTCCAAAATGTTTCTTAAGTTCTTACATTTTTTAATTCTTTCTTCTTTTTTGCTGCTCTACTTAGGTGTTTTTATCTACCTTGTCTTCCAAATCTCTGATTCAATCCTTTGCTTCATTTAACCTACTGATTATTTCTTTCATTGTATTATTTTATCTTAGATATTGCACTCTTTATTTCTGATGGGTTCTTTTTCATGATTTCTATGTCTTTTTTCTTGCTGTTGAGTATCCTTATAGTAAGTACTCTAAACTCTCTGTCTGATAAATTGCTTGCCTTCATTTCATCTAGTTCTTCTTGTGGAGAATTCTTTTGTTTCTTGCAGGGTCTGTTTCTTTGTCTTCCCATTTTGGCTGCTTTTTGTATTTTCTGCTTTTGCTTTCAAACTGATGAGCCATTAAGCTGATCGGTTGTTGAACTAATCAAACTGCAATCAGTTTAAGTTCCACAGAGTAGGGCAGAGTAATTCCTGTGAGCAAGGCTATAGCTCCTCTCAGGACGATGCCACTTGGAGAAGAGTGCTGTACCTGAGAAAGACAGCTTTGGCAGTATGGGGGGTGACTCAGCAAAAAGATCCTGGTGGCTGTTCCTTCAGTTCCGTTCCCAAAGCCGCCAACCTCAGACTCCCTCAACTGTCTCTGGTCCACACTACCCTCCCTCTGCTGGATCCCAGCTTAAGTGGCTGCAAACAACATTTTGCACACTGGCCTTTTGAGAGGCTCTCTGAGTTTCCAGCTATCTTTCCTTAGCAGAGAGAAACCCTATTGCTTTCCACTGCTTGATGTCATCTGGGTTCCTTTCCAATTCTGGGGAAGCCCAGCTTGGGGTTTAGATCCCACACTTCTCACGGGGTCCCCCTGGCCACTGAAACATCCCTCTGGAACTTTAGCTGCCACCCATGGGAGCCAGGCCAGCCCTCTTATGCCTCCTCCACACTCCCTACCGGTCTCATTGTGGTAAAGTTAGTTTCTTCTTTCTGTCCTTGGTTATAAGGCTTCTCTCTGGCTAGTGTTCATTTGGTTATTCAGGATGATTTCTCTAAAATTTAGTCGTAATTCCAATGGGTCCTCAGAGGAGGTTAGTGTAGCTTCCACTTACTCCTCCTCCATTTGGTTCCATCCTCTATTTTTGTAACATATTAATCTTAATGGTTTTATAATCATTGTCCGTTAACTCTAATGTCTCCATAAGTTTTTGTCCACCTACCACCCCCCTGCACATCAAGGTTACTGGAGAGGCAGCACCAGGACTTACAGTCTTATGTCCTATGTAGTAATATTTAGTCGAATGTCACACAGTGTGTCGACCTAGCAGAGTCTAAAATGACAATATATTTCCTCAAGAGAATACTCACCATTTTCTCTGACAAGCAGTGAAAGGGGGGAATTATCACTTGAATACAGTCAGAGTTGAGCTCAATCAAGGCCAATTTGCGGTTTCCTTCGGGTTCAGTCTACCTCAGGTCGGACTATGCTCCTGGCACAGCCCTACGGCTTTCAGTCGAGTGCCTGTTTGTGCACCAGGGCCTTCCCCCGGTCTCTATCTCCAATCATTGTGCAACAACAGCAGATGGCAAAACAAATACACAAAAAAACAAAACATCCTTTTTGTTTTCCAGCTTAGAGTTTTAGCTTCCTGCCAGACTTCCAAAAAAACTGACCAAACAAACAAACAAAAAACAAACAAACAAAAAAAAGCAGATACATTGTAATCAATAGTTCACCTCTCCACACTTCCCCTCTGCAATCTAATCCTTCTAGTTACCTTGCTTCAGCAGTTCTCTGGTTCTATTAAACAGAACTTCTTGAAAGATTCAGGCTTTTCTCTTTGTTATCAGTAGAAGGATCGGTCAGTCAAAAACTAACATTTTACTCAGACCTACATTTTATAAAGCAAGAGTCATTCGGGAACCGTCTCATTCAATAGTTGAAATAGAATCTGGGTTTGGAAGAAAGGACACTGATAATCATCCAATTATCATCGAGAAGCTGGCTGCCTGGATGTTCACTGATATGCAACAGATATTTTTTATTTAAAATTTAATTAAAAGTAGTTCAAGGTCCTCTCCAAAATTTCTGTGTGTGCACACACATAGACCTATTTCCTCACCTGGTATTTTGCACTGGCTGCCTAGCAGGTTCCACTCGTGCATCATACTATATTCCCATTGACTACCACTCTGCTCCCATCCTAAAATGCTTTTTCTCTAAGTTCTACAGTCAGTTCTTAACTAAACACTGTTTTTCTCCTCCAGCTTAATGTGGAAGGCGATATGCACTGTCCTCTGTCTGTAGGGCAGCGACTGAGCTGGGCAGAATGTAAGGAATTAAAAAGCCCAACTCTTGCTTTCCAAGAACTTGCCATATAATTGGGGAGATAAAGATGATATGTAGTGTAACTGGCCATTTTGGGCAGTGAAACGTGATTTACGCTAAAGAGGTCACTAAAACAGGTGTACTGTATAAAGAAGTAGAACATTTCACAGAAAGAATAGAGTGTCACACCAAGTAGGGCCGTCAGAGAATCCTTCTCAGTTCCCTGGGGGATGAAGAGAGCCGGAGGACGGCAGAGTGCAGCATCAGCGAAGTCCGTCAGAAGGCTCTAACCAGGGAGATGTGGTAAGGCAGAAAGGGGGCATTTCAACGCCCCATTAATAACATTAAGTTCTAACCACTGTGCTATGTTCTATGCTCCAGAAATGAATACAATATTCTGCCATGAATTTTTTACCTCCTTTGGTACCAAACTGTGCTGGATAGAAAAAATTGTGATAAACAGAAATACTCAATATTTATATAAAAAGTTATAACCCTTACCTATGAAATATTAAAGGCTTTATTTGGAAAACAACCAAGAGAAAGAACTCTTTTCTTGACTTTTATTTACAACTTGTATAGCACAATGTATATTGTAAATATAGTATCTACTATCTATTACATAATCTATATGATCTATTGTATAGATAATAACCTTATTTTGTTCATTAACTAATATATTTACAATGAAACAATTTTACTTAAAATTAAAAGTCAGGTTCAGGAGATAAATTTAAGTTGCAGTAGTTTTAAATTGTATTACTCTAAAACAACAACAAAAAGAAACATGGGATGTTTCCTGATTAAAATGTAGTTTTTTTTCTACTGTCACCTTCTCTTTAAATTGTCGTATGTAGGCTTTTAATGTTAGCATTTAAAAAATCTATTGTATAATTTTGACTTCTTAACCAAATTCCTATATCAAATGAACTCTAGTCATGGCACAGATCTAGGAATAGAGGCTTCCATCAGGATTCTGTGCATATAATTACTTCGTTCTTTCATTTTGTAAAAGAACAACCCAATCCCCCAACATTAAATCATCATTAGTCCACAGAGTAAGTCTGTTCTGCTTCATGATCTTTTATGCTGTCTCTTGATAGACTAGGTTTTGTGTGAGGCAGGAAGCTCCCCTAGCTTTTATTCCTAGGCTTAACACCAACTTCCAAGTGTACTTATATATCTTACAGTTTTTAGAAGGAGAAAAAGTAATTTATAATTGTTATACACCTGCGTCTCAGTTTTCAGGGATTTTAAATAACAGTTAATGAGCCTTATAAATCTGAAAACCCTTATTATAACTTCATTGATAATCTGTTATCAAGGACATCTACTACTCATTTATCTGTTTCCTTCTTCTTACATGTGTTGTCCACTTTAGTAGACACTTGTCTTTTAAAAAATAAATGAGTCCAAATAACACATTCTTTTAAAAATAATGAAAGAACTTCACTGAAAATTGCCATTTTAATTATCTGTTGCTGGTTCAATTCCCAGTCAGGGTACCTGCCTGGGTTGTGGGCCAAGTCCCCAGTGGGGGGCATGTGAGAGGCAACCACACCACATTGATATTTTCTCCCTCCTTCTCCCTCCCTTTCTCTCTGCCTAAAAATAAATAAATAAATAAATAACCATTTTAAAAAAATTAAACAACACACTTAAATAGGAAAATACTGCTTTTTCTTATGGATATATGGGTATAGTGAAAGATTATCTAACTTCAGGTTTGCATTGCCTTGAGTTTGAGGTAAAGAATAGTTTCAACTTTGACAATGTAGCTATTAAAAATGTGTCTTTTGGTGTATTTTCTTTCAAACTTTTGTTCATCTGTAGTGAAATGCTGTCATTTACTGTGTGTGTGTGTGTTGGAAACCATGGGAGATTTTAAGTTTATTTTGTACATCTTTAGCATTGTCAGATTTGTAGTAGTCAGTATTCCCATAGTTTATTTCTGTCCTTCAAACCAGAACTCACAGCTGGTGTTGTAATTTCTCTACGGAGCGTAACCATTTAAAATTCCGTTTCTATCCACAGGGCTTCAAAAGACCATTTAGCGGTTCGTTCATTCCTAAGCAAAATGGCACACGTAGCCTGTCCTGAGACTACAGCTGCAAATAAAGCCTCACACGTCCCCCAGTGACTGGGGGAGCAGCTGTGCCTGCTGAGTCACCGACTGGGAGTAAGGAGGCTCCTTTCTCCTCCCAGTCAAATCTCACTCAACACATAGCCAGTCACACGTGATAGAACCACACTATCCTTTATGCAAGGTAGAACCCAAAGCTTGACTAGTGGGAGACAGTCTGTATGTAACCCTGACTCTGAAGTGGGAAAGTGTGACCTGCAAATGTAGTGATTTGATTTGTTTTAGTGGGCCTGTTGCTCTAGAAAGAAAAATATGCCTTTCCTGTCTACTTCATTATTCTAACTCCTGTTGATTTGTTTAACTTTTACATACCTTTTGCAGAGAGGTTTGCCTGCCTGTCCCTCCTCTCACATGCTTATGCTGTACGGCCATGCACGGTGACAGCGAAAGGGCAGCTGACTCATACTCACTGAGCACAAATACACAAGTAGCAAAACAAAATAAAATGATGGCTAGCTTCACCATCTCTTGCCACTTGGTTTTGCTTTCCATTTCATTATGCACCTCTCCCTAATTCTTTCCTTGCTCAGAACCACACAGTGCTGTGGGGATCATCCATCTACTTTGTCCCGTGCCTGCTGGCAAGGGGGGCTTCCAAGAATTTTTAAAGTGGGATGATGTGTAAAGCTCTCTAAGAATGGATCCTTATAAATTCCTTCAGTGTTTATAAATTTAGCAACTCTAAATTTAATTTCTTCTATTTTGATTCATCTATTCCCTACTAAAAATAGTAATATTTGTATCAGTTAAGTTCGATAGTAGACAGAGTCTCTTTTTGTTGTTGTTGTTGTTGTTATGTGTTGGTTTTTTGCAAACTGGTTTATCTCTATATCTCTACTTTGTAAATTATATTATTATGATACGTTTATAAATAATTCTAAATTTAGGGTTGCATTTCTATTTTAAAAAGTTTCTTTTTTATTCTTTATCCCCTTCTCCGCTTCATATTCAATACTTATTCAAATTTGTGTGATTCATGAGCAGATTTGCTGATATTCCTCAAGATCTTATATTTTTGTTTTGTATATATTTATGCTATTTTTAAAATGCTTTTACTGTACAGAGTCATGTATGCACAGTTAGACATAATTGATATCAAAAAAGGATCAAGCAGTTTCAACTGTGGTTTAAAATCTCGGTAATGGATGTGTAAGCTTCCTTACAGAGAGATGTTTTCCGGCTGTGCATGGGGCAATATGGCTCAAACGGAAATGGCAAGATCGGATTAGAATAACTACTATGTGGCAACTGATAAAAATGGATATTAATAGATTGTTTACTAATCTCCTCTTACAACATCATCCAATTTCTCTATATACATGGTGAATTGATTAAGATGGTTATAACTATTCTGCCCACATTATGTATGAACCTGAAAGCAGACACCTGAGACAGTGGATGGTTGTGTTTATCTGGGATTTAAAAATTATCAAGGAGGAGTGTGGCAGATGGTCAAAGGAATGACATTCCAGGGTGCAAATAAGAAGCTAATGACAGATTGGATCATGAATCTGTGGTTTGGCAAAAACACAAGTGAGACCAGGAGGATATTCACAAACTTAAATGAGCAGGCAGAATCAAGAGTCTAAAAATTGAGATTAGGTCAATTCTGCGTTTAAAAGAAGGGGAAGTCAGTCAGCATGAGAGAATGATTAAACCTTCAGTGAGGAACATGAGGATATCATGCTGTTGAGTATTGGAAGGCATATTAGTTCATTTTGGTTTTAATTTCTTAATACATGTCAACATAATAAGGACACTCTAATGGAAGACAAGTTCTTGCTGAGTATAGTTCTACTCATTATTTATCAAGTGCCTGTTATTTGAAAGGAGCTTCGCAGCAAAGCAAAAATGCACTGTTTCATGCATGGTCTCTGGTAATAGTAAAATTATAAACGGATCTTACTACCGCTGAAAGACTAAAAAAGTGAAAGCAATAGGAAGCCTACTTATCTGTCTGGTAGAAGTTAATGATTCTATTCCTGACTTTTTCTTCAGAAACATTTAAAAAATGTCCAAGTAGAGATCCATAACTGAGAATCTCAATTGTTTCTGCTATGCAGATATATTCATAAATACGGTCTTATTTTTTAATTTTTATTTATTTATTTTTAGAGAGAGGAGAAGGGAGGGAGAAAGAGAAGGAGAGAAACAGCAATGTATCATTGCTTCTCATGTGGCCCCCACTGAGGACCTGGCCTGCAACCCAGGCATATGCCCTGACTGGGAATTGAACTGGCAACCCTTTGGTTCACAGGCTGTGCTCAATCCACTGAGCCACACCAGCCAGGGGTGTAAATACTATTTTAATAGTCTGCTTGGCTATGCTTGAGATAAGGTATACCTTTACCTTATCTTGTTTGGTAATTACCAAACAAGAGTTCTGTTGAAAGGCCAGGGGTCTATGAGTGTCTAATAATTTAAGAGTTTTGAAGAACACATAGTTTTAATAATTTCCAAGATGTAAGGTAATATTAGACTTTAATATAGAAT
>PVKM010009406.1:0-13667 GCA_004027735.1 Carollia perspicillata
GAAAACCCCAACCAGTGCAGGGGCTCCTACTTCTGTAGAGGGACCCTGGGAGGGCTCGGCTTGCTCTGGAATCACACTCTCTGAGATTTATGACAAAAGCACAAACAGACACAGTATTTGCCCTCACCCTTCACGGCTAGTCACTAAGTGCTTACATTGTGTAAGGAACACTTGTAGGCTCCTTCCAGCCAGGCACAACGACACCTGGAAGGTGGAGCCAGATGTCTAAAGGAAAAATAACAGAAATCTGCCTTAAATCTAAGTACAGGATCACTATCAAAATACCAGCTACACAACTGGTAGGAAATTAGTAATTTGCAAGAGCCACTCCATGCTTTTGTGTGACTACAGAAAATGACTAATTTTGAGAGAAACGTACTTCCCAAGCTTGCACAAAGCAACCAATATCAACGACACTAACGCATGACTTCAAGGTAATTCAATGCTGTAAATCTGATCACCAGGCTTCAGAGCCCCCAAACACAATTCTTCCATTCCAAGTAATACTCTGCAAAGGGGGTGCAACGCATGCCAACACATTTCCCTTTCCATGGTGGTTGGTATGCTAGCTATCTTACACTTTGTTATCACCACAACTAATAATACACTTAATTATGTTCCTAACTCTACGAGGTTTCATTATCCCCTTTGGACAAATCAGGACTCTCAGGCTCAAGGAGAAGACACGAACGAGTCCAAGGCAGAAATAAAGATCCGAGGCTCAGGTCGCTGTTCCTCGACCACAGCACACTGCCCCGGGGAGGTAGGCTACTTGTCAAGAGGTCATTCTAAGAGAACATGACACTCAGCACAGGCCTCAAGGAACGTACTGCCCACACACCTCTGGGCAAGTGCGGCCCAAGCCTCAGCTGGCAGGCTCTCACGCCAGCTCCACAGCCAGCTTCCAGCCATCAGCCTCTCTCCTGGAATGTATTTCTGTCTCCATCTGAACATGGGTGTGCCTGGCATTCTTAACCCACGTCACACGCTCTGGAGTCCTGCACCCCACACCAGGCTGCGAGCTCCTCAGGGACTGGGACACAACCTTTTCATGTCTGTCTACAACAGACCCAGTGGCACAGAGCCTGAAACAGGACAAGTGAGAACAGCAACTGCTTGTATAAAACACATGGTGGATCCTTCTGTAAGTTTAGCTGACACGTGCTGATTTTTCTCAACAACCGGCACACTAGTATGGAGTAAACATTTACAGAAAGGGCTCGGGGGCCATCCACTTCTGAGTTACACCCTCTCCCGCATCCCATGACAGACTCGAGTGTCACCCCCCCCCCGTTTCACCCCTCCGCTGAACTATGCTAGTAAGAAGCGGAAGCAAAATCTGACAGGATAATGAAGCACAGAAAGCTGTAATTGACACAGTGTCAAACCGTTAAAAATAGAACAAAGCCTAACCACCACCTGACCCAAACGAATCCTAGTCTCCACCTTGTCCTTCCTTAAAAACCAAAGCAGCCAGTGAAGAGCAGGAGCAAGACTAAGAGCAGGGAGAGCTGGCCGGTGAGTGTGTCTGGCTCCACTGCTAGCCCATGGGTGGCACCCTGTAAGCCTCCTGCCTGCCAAGGGGCCTCTGGAAGCTCTGGGATTCTACAGAGACTGTGGAGCACGGGGAGGAGAAGACAAAAGACAACACCATTATTCCTGGGACTGCACCTACTTATTCAGAAGTTTTCTTCAAACCCCTCAACCGCACCCCTCAGCTCAGCACCTTCTGCTGCCGCCGTCCTCAGCACCTGGACTCATCTTTGGACTCGACGACTATCACTACGCGGTATATACACTCAGAACGGGAAGAGAAAATACACAGGGAGATATTCTGAGATGCTGGAAAGACAAATTTTGAATTCCAGAGCTTTCTGACTTTGCTGGAAAAAGTAAACGTTTTAAAACAAAGACAGTCACACAGCTGTCTTGATAAACTTTTCACTAACCCTAAGAACAGGTTACTTCAAGAGGCAGGAGAGCACTGCAGGTGAGAGAATGGGCCCTGCCTCAGTGGCGAGGTCACATCCAAGCTGGCCTGCCCTGACCCGGCCTCTGCACCACTCCTATCATTCCTCCAAACCCTCCCCTCCTGCCAGGATGCTCTCCTCACTGCCCTGGAATGTGTCTTCCTCACTCCCAATAATATCTACGTGTGTCTCACACTTCACACGTGCCACCACTCTTCTAAGCAGTTGATATATACTAACTCATTTAACCTTCACACACAGAGGAAGTGCTAATCACAGAGAGATTAAGTAACTCACCCAGGTTCACTCAGCTATGATGCTGCAGGCCCAGGACTCAAACTCCGAAACCTGAGCTCCTAACCACTTGGCTGTGTTCTCCCGCAACAGATCTGCCCCGAATGAAAGACCCTTTCCTGCTCCTTTTTCTAATTAGGAAGAGGATTAAGATATTCTATGCCCTCAAGAACAGGCAGGATAAGGCTGGCCAGAGACATATGCAGGCAAAAGTGTGAGGCCTGCAGCTTCTAACAGCCGTTGCAGGAAGGGGTACACCTGATCCCTCAACAGAAAAACTACAGCATCTCTCTGCTACCCGTCCTTAAACCCACCAGCATCTCCATCCATGATGCTCCTTCACAGAGAGGCAGCTCTTCCAGGGGCTGGCTGGAGAAGTCGGCCCTGCCAAGGCAGAGGGGGGCAGGGCGCCTAGTTCTGGAGGGCCAAGGACACTGGACACGTCAGCCCCGGTAAAACCAGGCCAGTTCCCCAGTGCTTCTGGAAAGCACCTCAGGGGCTGGCCTAACTAAAACCCAAGGAAGGGACAGCACAAGGTCAGAAGTATGCAGCCCTATTGGGAAGCAGGTAGATTGTTACTAAAGTTTCTTAGGGCATGTCTCATCGCCACAGTCCACATCCATTCTGAGGGATGAGAGCTATTCAATCTCACCGGATGCCCGACCCCTCTCCTCTTCAACTACCAAAACCTACTCATTCGGAAAGGCCAGATCGAGTTCCATCTCTCCCATGTCAGAGGGTCTTTCCCTCACCTGTATCCCATTATTCAGCAAGCATTACCAGGACTTCTTTGTTCCAGGTACATGCTCTTCTTCTCCCTTGCTAAGCTCCTCAAGAACAGAGCCCAGAGGTGTCCATTCTGCTGAGTCTTAAAATACAAGAAGGTACCCTGATGCAGAGAAGAGACAGCGACACCCATCAAGAGACCTGGGCATGCAGAGCATGCCATGTGAGGGGTTTCCATGGGCACATAGGGAGAGAGAAGACTAGAAAAGTCTGACCTTGAAGAAATATGGTAAGCAAGGTAGATTTTTAACTAGAGTCATGACCTATTCAGTTTGGTTCCAACCTCTGAGAGCAGGGCCTGGACATGTGCATTTGCTTCTCTCAGACAAACTGCTGGTTGTGGAATAAAAGGAAACCATTACGGAATCTAATACAGGTGTCCTGCCACAAATGGAGATAGCTTGACCTAAGGGAGTGGTAGTGGGGATGCGGACAAGACAGGCAGTGAACACAGGAACACAGTTAAGCAGAATCTGGCGAGTGGCTGGATGTGGCAGGAAGAGGTGTGCAGGCTCCCCCAGTTCTTCCTTGGGTGAATGAATAGACCAGAAGATCAATACCTAAGCACGAAAGAAGTGCAGGGCACAGGATGAGTTTAAATGTGACTGATTACAAGTCTAGGTACCATTTAAAGGAAAACAAGATGGTTGGATAACGAGTATGAGCTCAGGATGGATGGCTTCATGGTTCTCTAAGCTTGAATTCCTACCTCCCTATTGGGGCAAAGAAAACAAGTATCTCTTGCCCTGACTGGTGTGGCTCAATAAGTTGGGTGCTGTCCCACAAATGGAAAGGCTGGGAAAGGTTGTCAGGTTCGATTCCCCATCAGGGTGCCTGCCTGGGCTGCTGGCCAGGTCCCAGGTTGGGGGCTTGTGAGAGGCAACTGATTAATGGTTCTCTCGCACATGACGTTTCTCTCCCTCTCTTTCTCCCTTCCTTCCCTTCTCTCTAAAAATAAATAAATAAAATCTTTTTAAAAAAGATACAACAAATATCTCGAACATTCAGTGATACTTCTCAATGGAATGAGAATATTTTCAAATGTGCCAGTACAATAAAATGTGAAATCAACAGCCTCTTTAGAGTTGTAACAAGATCAGAAAAGATCCAAGAACCAGGAGACAAAAAGGTTCTAGTAACCTTAAAAAAAGGTCCAAATGTTGCAATAACTGAGTATATTCTTTCCCAGGGCCTGTCCATATTATCTTCTAATAGAGAAACACTTACAAAGTGTATTGTTAAAGGAGGCAGAATTATCCCAATTTACTGGGAGCACGAATTCCGGATAAAAAGTGCAATGCTTTTCTCAATCCCCAAAACCCAGAGTGGATTCAGGACACTTACACCAACATAACACCATCTGGAAAACTCCCTTCACCTCCTGAAACACACAGCATACCAGTTTCAGACACACTCGCTGCTCTGTTGTCAGTTACCCAGTATCACAGATTATAAACTTGAACTCAAAAGCACACCAGTTTATTGCTGAATACAACTAATTCCAAGGAATGAAGTGTAATTTAGTGCCTCTTCCTCCTCATTCACAAGTGATCAAGGACTGAAAGCATACCAATATGGAGTCCTGAGTAAAAATCATTGACCCAGGACTAAAACATTACTAACCAGTCTCAAATACTCTTCTCAACAGCCACACCACAACGACTAATAAAATGTCACTCCTCTCTTAAATTCACAAATTTTCCCACTGAGAAAGCCCTTCTGGGAAGATATTCAGCTGGAGGGCCCTTAGGGGAACTGTGTGCAATTGAGGCCGAAAAGAAATTATGAGACTGCAATCAATTTCCTTAGCCACACCTTCAGGTTTCACTTTTGTAGCTATTTCCCTCCTGACTGAAGCAATGGTTACAATCTAGTTATCGCCATTAATGCTGAATTAGCTTCCTGAAAATTAAAACGTATTTTATGTTTTATTAACATTGTAATTTCTAAAAAGGGTTCTGAAAAGAGGCTAATCCTTTTGCCAGCGATTTTTACCCTTTTTCATCTCATGACACATATAAACCACTAAAACTCTGCAGCACCGCAAAAAAATATATTTTTGCCAGTCTGACACAAAGAAAGGTATAATTTTGATTCATTCACACCAGATGGCTATTTTGTGTTGGCGGTTGTCATTTTTCAATTTGACGATCTAAGGGAAAAGAGGTCAGTGCCCCTGACTAAACAGTCAAATATTGCATGTTTTAAAACTTCTTGTGGCACACTAGTTGAAAAATCACTGCTTTGGGCAAAAAAATTTTTTAATTACGACTTTATCACACTCACTTTGCCTAAAATAACTTCTCAGCTCCACATATGCAAATCACTCCATCTTTGCCACTATCTGCAGACAGTCACTGTTACAAAGAAACCTCTGATTCTGAGTGTCCTGGAAAAGTTTTTGAGGAAACCTGAAGTTCTTTAAGATGTCCATTTGATTATTCAACATGTTTACTTTTCACCATTGAAAGCCCCTTTTGTTTCCTCCCCCAACCTGCATCAATTTTTTTTTTAAACTAACCAGGCTTAAATACTGACTCAGAGACAATGATCAACACCATGAAACCATCATTCTCCCTACTGAATTGAAAGACTCTCCATCCACAACTCCAGAAACAACATGCCCTCCATGTATCCTTGAAATAAGAAAGTGTGAGAAGGAATAGGGAACTTGGGATTCGGAGCAAGGGAGATTTAGCATCTCATCTCTCCCCACTCGGGTCTGCTACTCCACGTTAAGCAACACTCAACTTGCATTTAAGCCTCACAATTTTCTCATTTGTAGAATAAAGATGACAATACGCTAACTTTGTTACTGAAAAGAAATTACATAAATGATCTAGCACCTAATAGGTACTCAGTTAATGTTACATATTTTTTCTAAGCTCCAATTTGTTTAAACACACGCACAAAATAAAACACATAGTAACTCCCCTCTTAGACTACTAGGAACCCAAGATCTCCAAACTGGGTCAATTGGACTGGACTAGGGGATACCAGGATGAATTAGGTCAAAATCCCTGCCCCCGAGGAAGTCAGAACCCAGGAGGAAAGACAACTGGACACAAATTGCATCACGGTAAACAGAAACATGAGGAAAGCACTGTAGGGTAGGGCATTCTAGACATTGCTTCCTGACAACTGTCAGTTTTGGCTCAAGTAAACTCGTAAAAATTCTCTAAAGAGAAAGTGCTGTAGTCACACAAAAAAGGGAACAACTCATTCTGAAGGGGGACCATGCACACCTCACAGGAGAGCTGGGATTGTAGTGGAACCTAGGACCTCCCTGGAAGGGGAGAGGCGGGAGGAAGGCAGCCTTTCTCAGGTAGAGTAAACAGCGGGTGCAAAGGGAGACCACATAACAAGTAAGAGCAGTGGCCCTTGTTGTCAGAACTGAGATCACAGCTCACGCTCTCTCCCTAAGAGAAAAATGTGTGCAGCTCACGAAATCTCTCTGCGTTTCATTCTCACCTACAAAATGGGAATAATACTGTCTGTTTCACTAGGGATGAAACAGGATCGCAAGTGTGAAGTACAGAGCTAGCTGCACAGAGTAAAAGCTTAAAAGTAAAGTAGCTACTGTGAAGGTGAAAGGGCAGAGGGAAGCCAAGGGGCAGGAGGGGAGACTAAACAGTGACTTCCGGTCAAACTAAGAATGATACAGCCTGCCAAGTAAGAAGTTAGGATTAACTGCTCAGGACAATAAGGCCACAGAGATTTCCAGTAGGAGTGAAAGGATTAAACATTTGTTTTAGAAAAAAAAGGGAAAAAAAAACCAACAACTCTGCTATCCCTGAAGGGTAATCAGAGGAAAGCACTTGGGAGGGCATCTGAGCGATAAGGGCATGAATTCAAATAATTTCAGTAAGATTAGAAAGGAAAGCAGGCACTCTAGAGAAATCTTTCTACAGTAAAATTTTCCAGGCTTAACCAGGTGAGCGCATCTGGGGAGCTGAGTAGGGAAATAAGTAACAGTCCTCTCATCTGGAGGACTGGGTGAATGGTGGCGCGCCCACTTCCAATCGAGTTTTATTAAGTGAAACATCGTCTCCAGCCCTTAATGAACAAAAGAAAGGAAACGTTCTCAGTGAGGGAGGGCCCAGAGGCTGGGACTCCAAATTCAATGTCCAGCTCTACCAAGCACTGCTCTGCCCAGGAGGCTCCCCAGATCTCCAGGTCCCCTGAGGAACTAGCTCCTGGGCCTTTTTTATTTCCGGCCCGGTGCAGCTTGGCAGCAGTGCCCGGCACCCGACTCACAAACGCTGGCGAGATCTGCTCTGGAGGACGCCGGCAAACTCATTTGCGAAAGAATTAAGCCAGTTTAGCATCTGTGTTCTTCCCCAAAGGAGCCAATTAGCAAGAAAGCACCCCGCTGCATTCAAGATACAAAGTACCAAGTTATTTTTATAAACTTTGCTTGGTTTTGATTCGAACGACTGAAGCCAACCCCCACCCCCACCCCAAAAATGGCACTTTGCCTCATCAGGGAAAAAGAGATCGGAATGACTAAATGCTGGGTAGGAAAGGAGACGGGGAAGGAGAACCGCGCCGCGGTCGGGGCCAACCTTCCCGGAGTTGGAACTTGCCACTGTGTGACTCCGCAGTCACAAGGCGACAGTTTGCTAGAACCCAACGCAATTTCAAGCGACCCACCAAAAACTGCCCTAACTTTCGTCGCCTCGCATCCTCCTTTATGCCCCAGCCTGAGCCTCCCGGCCGCCGGAGCTGCGGCCCAGATGAGCGGGGCTCAGAGCCGGCGCGCTGTGGCCCAGGGCGGGGCGGCTCCGCGGCGCGGGCTCCCGGCCGGGGCTCCAGTGTTCGGGCCTTACCCGTAGGCACCGGTTTAGGGCCTCCCGGCCGAACCCCCACATCAACACCGCTCCCGGTCTGGGAGGTGGCCGCCGAGAATAGGTGTAGCCGGCTGGGCTGCGGACAGAGGGGAGCGTGGACACATCGAGCCGAGCTGAGGGGCCATCGACGGCTCCCAGCGCGGCCTGGAGCTCCCGCCCAGGCTGAGGCCTAGGCGGCCCCGTTAGTTCCTTCAGTCCGCGCACGGCCCAGGGGGGCGGCGGGCCCACGTAGGGAGGGAGGCCAGACGGCGGCAGCCCAAAGGGCCCCGGTCCGCCACGGGGTCCACAGGCCGGCGATGTCGCCCCCCGCCCGGCCGGCGCCGGAGAATGGCTTTTACCTTCATCAGCCTCCTGCTGGCCGCCATCTTGGATCTGGTACTGCTGCCTTCCCAGTGTGCATCACGGCCGGCCGGGGTGCTAGAGCCCCCGCACTTCCTGGAGCGGGGGAGGGGCGGCGGAGGCGGGGCACCGGATGTGCAAATCGCCTACTGTGTGCCGGCCCCGGCACCAGAGGCCTGGGTGAACAGAACTAGCAGAGACCCGGCCTTTGTGAGGATGTCCAATCCGATGGTAATTACAAACAGTGCCTGGCATATAGTAGGTGCACAATAAATACTGGTTGCACAAAAATCATTAAAAGATTATTTCAGGCACTGGGAAGCTCTGTGAAGAAAAGGAAACGATGATAAAAAAAAGCTGGGTGATGAGAAAGTGACTGTGGGGACCTACTTTTCATTAAGAAGTCAGAAAAGCCTCAATGAGGAAATAGCAATAATAGCTAACACTGGTTACCATTAACAGCCACATTTCATGGGAAACAGAAGCATGGAGATGCCCAATGATTTGACCAAGGTCCCGTCTCACACCTGGGACGTGAAGGATAGGAAGGAGCACCTGGGAAGCTGGACTGATCATGTTTCAAGGAGGGGAAATGGCACTGGCAAAGACCATAAGACTGAGCGTTAGGTGACCAGAATGGAGTAAAAAGGATTAGAGAGGGTGAGGGAGGTGGGTGACACACTGTGGAGGGCCTTGTAGGAAAGGGAAGGATTTGACTTTTCTCCTGAAAGCTAAGAGAGCTCTTTAATGGATGTGGTTAGCAACCAGTCAGGTACAGGTATTTAAGGAGAGTACTCCAATTGGATAATGGAGAACAGAAGTAGGTAAGAGGATAAGAAGGGAATGAGAGGCCATTTGGAAGACTGTTGCAGTCACCCAGGCAAAGAGATGATGGCGGTTTGGACCTCAGGTTGGCAGTACAGGCGAAGAGAAGGCTACAGCTTCAGAACACATTTTGGCCTTGTGAAGGAGCTTCTCTCCATTCTAAAAGCAAACCACTTCCCAGAAAAGGAGAGAAGAAAAGGAAATATATGGCCTGGGTTGGGACTGGCCTCCTACAAAGAGTCTGGGAACCCAGGCTTGACCTTGGGAGGGAGCTGGGGAGAGACTAGATGACAAGCCTCATGTGCCCTGTCTGCCTTCTATCTCCCCCAGGGGTGCTTAATGAACATTTGACAAATGTAGGAGGGACTCTGTCAGCTACTTCCCTGGAGCCATGGGGAACTTGGAAGTCTGGCCTGAGGACTGACTCCATGGTCCTATTGTGTATACTGGGCCTGGTGCTTAGCCAGCCCAGGTCAAAGAAAGAACACAGCTTTATTGGGAACTGTTTTTCCCTATGGAAGACCACAGAATGAATGGGATCCTGCCCTGAAGAATTTCAAGCCAGCTGAGGAAGCACCATGCATACTCTTGACCTCAACATGCTAAACTGGGAATAGAGGCTACGATCAGGAGAGGCCATGTGGGGAGACCTACTTTTTGCTGTGGCATCCTCCTGCATCCTCACCAATGCCATGCAAGATGGCTCCCTTGTACCCACTTTGCAGATAGGGAACTGAGGCCCTGAGCAGCGGAGTACCCTTATAAGCTGCCTGGCCTTCGGGGCCCCCTTCCTGCTCTGGCTTCTGATCAGACCAGCTGCACCCCACCCTCCACTGAACTAACCTCGGTCATGCAGACCTGACCTTTTTATGCTACCTCCAGAGCCGCCCATCAAAAGTGGCCTCTTCCTCCCCCTGGATTCCAGGCCCTTCTGCTCAAACTTATCACATGCTACTCCTTTCTCTGATCAGCGCAGGTCCTGGGCTCTCATCTGCTAGGTTCAGAGAGGAGGATACAAAGCTGGTACTTGCCCTTCAAGGGGCTGGCAGCATTCTGTGGAGGCACTGAGGAAAACAACAAAAGGTGGGAGGATTTGGTGAGTTGTGGCACTCAGCGGAGGGGCCTGACAGAGGCCAGTGGAGGGGCCAGGGATGGAAGAAATTCAATAGCCCGAGAGAGGCCAAGAGACATTGCAGGGAAAAGAAAGTGCCTCTGCTAAGGCAGGAAATGGCAATGGGTACTCACACTTGATAAGCCTGACTGTGTGTCTGGCCCTGGGCCCTGGACATTTGCACACACCACTGAGTATATTGGTGCCACAGACCAATGCTAAGATATTCTGTTTCACAGATGAGGCAACAGAGGTCCTGATAAAATGGCTTGCCTGGCATCACCCTGCTTCGAAGTGGGACTCCAGGAAGTGGATCCCCAATCTGGTCTGTGCTGGTGAGGCTCTGCCTTGACTTCCCTCTGCTTGCCCAAAGCTTCATGTCCTGCATCCCTTCCTTCCCACAACCGGTCCTGCAGCCATACCACACCCCCTGCCTCTGGCCATGCTGCTCCCTTGCCTGTGATGCCTTTGTCATTCCCTCCTCCTGCCACCCCCTTATCCACCTGGCAAGTGCTAGTCATTCTTAAGGACTCAACTTACCAGGCTCACCTGAAGACATTGACAGCCTGCTGTGCGCTGCACGGAATGTAAATGCACAAGCATCCAGTACCCCAACTGCCTCTGAGGTCAGAACTGCTATCAGTCCCATTTACAGAGGAAAGAAAACTATGGCTCAAGGGATCAGTCAACTTTTTCTCAGTCACCCAGCTGGTCAGAGGCTTGAGCCCAGGTCTGCAGCTGAACTGTGAGGGGTAGACCAAGATCTGGGAGGCTCAGATGACCCGGAGGGCTCCCTCCCTCCCTCCTACCCTCCTGTTCTCCCTCCTTCTGTTCTATCCTATCTTTCTTGCTTCCTCATTCCTTCCTCCCTTCAGCAACATCCACTGGAGGCTCTCTGTGTGTTAACGTGGTGCCAGGCCCAACAAACATTTGATAAAGGACTGTCCCCTGCCCCAGAGCAGTGGCCAAATGACTAGACAAATGATATTGCCACTGGTGTTAGTGGGGAGGTAGGCAAGGCCTCGTGCTTCAGGCTACGGAGAAAGGAGGGTGACTAGAGTAGGTCCAGAGAGGACAGAAGCAGGGATGGCAGACGATGGAAGACAGGTCAGTCCTGACAACACTGTGTAGCTGGAAAACGATGGTGCTGCCAACACCATCAGAGACAGGGTCCTTGGAAAGTATCAGCATTTGTCTGTGGGCTTGGGGATGACAATCACACTCCAGCTGCCAGAGCCAGTGGGCCAGGTTCTATGGCACCAATTCAGAGCCCAGGCTAGGGTCACACAGGCCTAGGCACAAGTCCTTGCGTGACCCTGAGCAGTTTCCTTATCTGCACAGGATGGTGCCCGCCTCCCTGGCTGTGCTGAGGATTCAGGGGCAAGGCATGCAAAGTATAAGTGGGGGCAGGCTGGCCACCCACGGAGGCACATGCCTGAGGAGCTAGGCTAGGGCTGCCAGGGTGAGAGGCCAGTCCAGCAGGCCAGGGGCCCCAGCCAGAGCACTGGAAGCTGGCATGCAGTGCCCCTCCCTGCCCAGAGGATGTGGGCCATCCAGAGTAGGCTGCAGGGCCCAGGAAGTGGAGGCAGAGAGCAGCACGGCCCTTCCCCAGGTATCCTGCCCTATCCAGGAAGGGACCGTGCTGGGGGTGCCAGGCTGCCCCATGACCTGGAGAAAGAAGGCCTGGCTGGGATCCAGCTGAGTGACCCTTCCTCTCTGAGCTCCAGATTCTCCTCAGGCAGAGGAGAACCATGACAGAATTGTGAAGAGTCGGTGCTGGAGGGGTGTGGGCCTGCCCTGGGCGTGGTGGGCATGGGAGAGGGCCAGGGCAGGCAGCCAGAACACAGAGCTTTGCAGGTCCCTCTGCCCAAAATCTGATCTCTGCTCAGGGCAGACCTCACACACCCTCTTATCTCAGTTCTCTCGGGGAGCCTGTCTGTGGACTTTTGCTCCCCCACAGCGCACACCCCTCATTCACAGCGCTTGCCCAAGCTCTGAGTTCACCACATTCTTCTGCTATATTTGTGTTTGACCTCCGCATCCTCCCTTAGACTGCAAACTCCCTGAGGCCAGAGGTCACATCTAGCCGGTCTGCCTCTGTCTGCCTCAGCTGTGCGTTTATCCAGCAGCCAGGCCCTGTTCCAGATGCTGATGCAACATCAGAGCACAGGCAGAGGACACATGGACCCCAAAAGAAGGGGAGTGGGGTGGAAAGCTGGGATTGCTATAGCCACAGAAGTTAGAGAACTTAAAATCTTTTTTGTGGGTCCTCAGAGTGGAGCCCACAGCCCCTATTAAGGCCAGACAAGCTCTGCAAAGCTTGATGTTTGGGTGGCAGAGCTGAAATAGGGCCCAGCCAGGCTGTGAACCAGCTTACCCAGCACTCCAGACACCCTGACCACAGAGCCCAAAGGTCATGAGCTGGGGCTCTGGGGAGAGGCAGCATGGAATACAGGGCTGGTGATGTGGGTGAGCCAAGATGTGAAGGGGGCACGTGACTTCTCCCAGGGTCACAGATGGTTAGGGCAGCATGTGTATGTGCGAATAATATATAGGAGGATCTTTAACCCAGAGGTTTTCAAATGAGTTTCTAGCAGCAAATCTCTTTAGGACACTATTAAACCCAAGTCACCCTGACTGGTGCAGCTAAGTGGGTCGGGCATGGTCCCACAAACTGAAAGGTTGCTGGTTTGATTCCCAGTCAGAACACACGCCTGTGTTGTGGGCCAGGTCTCCGCTTGGGGGTATGCGAAAGGCAACCAATCGATGTTTCTCTTGTACATCATCGTTTCTCTCCCTCCCTTTCCCTCTCTCTAAAAATAAATAAATGAAATATTTTTAAAAAGACAGTGTTAAACCAAAGTCTTCCTTAGAATCTGATAAAGGACACTACTGAAGCAGTAGCGACAGTGTCTCCCCTTCAACTCCTGGCATACCTTCTCCAACCCTGAGAGTCCTATGGCATTTCCCAGAGACCTGGAGCCCTAAGGAATCCAGTCTGAAAACCACCCGTGTACCAATGTTCACAGAAGCACAATTTGCAATAGCCAAGTGTTGAAAGCAACCTAGGTGCCCATCAGTAAATGAGTGGATCAAAAAACTACGGTACATCTACACAATGGAATTCTATGCAGCAGAAAGAAAGAAGGAGCTCTGACCAGGAGCTACAGGCCAGGCAGTGAAAGACAAATACCATATGATCTCACCTATAAATGAAACCTAGGCAACAAAACAAGCAAGCAGAATATAACCAGAGACATTGAAATAAAGAACAAACTGACAGTAAACAGAGGGGAGGGGGAGGGGAGGGGTAATGGGAGGAAAAGGGTAAGGGTCATCAAGAAACTCGTATAAAGGACACATGGACAAAGCCAAAGGGAGGTAGGATGGAGGGTGGGAGGTGGGGACGGGTGGGGAGGAGGGGAGTGGTGGGGGGAAATGGAGACAGCTATACTTGAACAGTAATAAAAAAAGACAGAAGGAAAGAAAACC
>PVKM010009406.1:13767-37038 GCA_004027735.1 Carollia perspicillata
AGATAAAATCTAAAAAAAAAAAAAAAAAGGAGCCAAAACCCGGAGAACGCAGCAACATGGTGAATTAATGCCAGTCTCTGTTCTCTCCAGCTCCGAGGCCTGGGGTCACAGGCAGGTCATAACATGATGAGCGTGGGGATGGCAGGAGCCCTGCCCTGGGGAAGCCCTGGTTTGCTCATCTGCTCAACCACGTTCAGAATGCCTCTGCCATGCCATGGGTGGTGCCAGCACAAGCAGCTGCTCCCAGGGACTCGCCCCAGAGTCTTCTTCCTTGGTGGTAGCCTGCCCTCTTGACATGTTGGAGGCTCCGTTCTAGGCTGCGGTAGGACATCGGGTTGTGGAGCCCCACCCACTACCCTGGAAAGGCAATCCAGCTCTGCCACAGCTGCCCGTGTGCCCTGGCAAGCCACTTGCCCCCACTGAGCCCCAAGGCCTCCTCTGCCAGAGCTGTAATGCAGATTCCATGAAGAAGCCTTCCCCGTAGCTACCACGTCCAGTAGCCCAGCACCAGTTCAAAGCTAAGGCCATCCTTGCATCTTGCCTACCACCCCCAACACATTCACCTCACCTCCCAAAGAGAACACCTGGAACCCTAATGCCTGTGTTCTTGTTGCTCACCACTGCCCAAAGGCATCTCCTGAGGCACACCAGTGGTTCAAGGAAACCAGGTTTGAAAATATGAATACGGCAAAAAGTGGGGAACTCACAAGGCCACGTGCTGAATGAACACAGCACCTGCTCCTCAGAACCTCCATTTTCCTTCCTGCCTGGAACATGGGGCCAAGACCACCTGCCCGCCTACTTAGGGAGATGACTGTGGAACTGAGTGGGCCTGTCTGTCTGTCCTGTACCAGGAGCAAGTTGGGAGGATCAGTCACAGAAGAGAAGCTGTTGGGGGAGGGAAGATTCACTCAGAAGGGTTGTGTCGGTGGCTCAGGCCAGGCAGCCATCCTCAGAGCAGTAGGGCCTGAGTTTCTGAGAGGCCCTGGGTGCTGCCCAGGTCAGGCCTACAATACAGACTGAGAAGCAAAGGGGTCTCTAATGTGACCATGACATCATAGTCTAAATGCAAATGGCCAGGTACCACGTCCATCTAATTCTCGGGAGCCACTGGGTGCTGGAAGAGGAGGGACAGGGAGGAGCCAGATTTAAGTAGGGCACCTAAACACACAGGTGGCCAGGCCCAGAGAAGGCGTGTGCGTGTGTGTGTATGTTCTGTAGCTCAGGATCCGGCCAGTATCTCTGCTGAGGCTGGGCCCTCATTCCCAGCTGAGGCTGAGTCCTCTGTTCAAGGTCCTGATGATTAGCATGGAGCCTGGAGCCCCGGCCCTTGCTGCCAGATCGTACCTGGATATGGGAGCTGGCCAGGTCAGGTGGCCGGGTCAGACAGTCCCTTCATGCCCTTCCTGCCTCCTTGGGCTGCCACCCATTCTTTCTGCGGAGGGACTTTTCTCTTACTCTTCCTCTAATCCCAGCCTGGGCAGGGACACAGACATGTATCAGACCTGTCCCCGCTCCGAAAGCAGAGGTGCCAGGTGGGGCAATGAGGACTGTAGAGTCCCGGGGAGCCCGGGCCACGCTTGGAAAGTCAGGGAAGGCTTCCTGGAGGGAGAACTGATAACCTGAGGCCAAAGGACAGGACAAGGTTAGTAGTAGGGGAGTAGACAAAACCAGGGTTTGTGTAGGTCCACTAAGAAGCTGGATTATTGTGAACAGAACTCTTAATCCATCGGGGCTTGAGACTCCTCATCTATAAATTGGGTGGTTTAAATAATGTATGGCAAGCACTTAGCATGACACCTAGTAGGTTCTTGATCTGCCGTGGATATGGTTGGTATTTTCCTATTAGGCAAGGTTGGCCTCCTAGGCAGAGGGAAGAACAGATGCAAAGGCCCAGAGGTCTTTGAGCCAGGGCCACTCTTCAGACCCCTGGAAGAAACCTGTGCGGGTCCAGGCCGAACCTTGAGTGGAAAGATGAGAACTTACCTGAACTTCAGGGATGCTCCTACTGCACACCCTCAGCTGAGAGAGTCCTGGTGCTACCAACACACCCACTGTGTAGAAGCTGGAAGAGGTGAAGTAACCAGCCATGGTCACTCAGCCAAAAAGTGGCAGAGCCTAGAGGGAAACCCAGGTCTCTGAGGGTTCCCACCTGCCAGGTAGCATCCAGAGTGAGTCCAGGGAGCACAGAGAATATGTGTACAGCTTCCACCATGGCAGCCCTGCCCAGCCTCAGCCAAACCCCTGCCTTGCAGTCCTCAGCCTTCTAGGTGCCAAAAAGGGACTTGGATTAGAACTAGTGAGCTGATGACAAGAGCTTTGCTCTGGACTGGGCACTGTGTGCTCTCAGCTCATTGAAACCTCACACTCAGGGGAAATAGGTGCTCAGAGAGGTCAGGGAACTCTGGAAGGTCACACAGCCCAGAAGAGGATTACATTGTTGGCCAATTTTACAGATGAGGACATGGAAGTGGCACAAGAAGCTGAAGAACGATTTGACCTCCGAGGTCCTCCAGCCCTAACCAGGTGATCACACTAGCGTTGGAGAGCAATGGAAAGTTCTCTGGCCTTGCTGATGTGGGGACCCACATCACTGCTGGCTTTACCTTTTGCAGAAGCAGGTAGCCCTGGGCACTCCTGGGCTAGATCCAAGGGCAGGCTGAACCCCTATGGCAGCCTCATTGTCTCACTTCCCACCCTTCCTCTAGAACTGGGTTCTACTGGACCCTCCCACGTTCTGTAGATACAGAATGTGGCCCCCCTGGGAGCAAGGCTGGAGAAGGGTCTTCACGCCTCACGCCTGCAACCCTGAGATGGGAGGACAGAGTTAGAGTGCTCATGGACTCTGAGAACAGAAATTTGCGGGTCAGGATTTTGGTCTCAGCTAGTGCCGTGCCCAGACTACGAGCTCAAAAGTTCCCATCTGTAAGCACAGGAGCTTTAAATAGGTAATGTATGCAAGTGCTTAGCACCACAGGGGGCCTTGGAAAGGCAGGCAGGCACATTTGGGATGCAGGCCCCAGACACACCCTATCCTATGGTGGGGGGCTGCGCCCACCCCCAAGTTTGGGCATATCCTGTTGCAGTTTTCAGTGTTCAGTTTAGACACCTAAACCCATGGCAGGGTCAGGCAAGGTCTGCTTGCTCCCCATCCGCGATTTTAACCCATACACAGAGCCCCTTTCTCCAGGCCCAGAGAAGCAGCCTGACTTTTCACCAGCTCAGTGTCCTGAAAGGAGCCTGGGAGAGCGCCCGGGTTGGTCACAAAGGACCACACACCAAGCACACACCAAGAACTGGGAGAGGGCTGGGGAATCCTGGGAAGAACATGGGCTGGGTTGAGCAGGGGTGTCGAGAGCCCATCTCCGGCCTAGGCACCTGTAACAGCGGGTGGGGGAACACACCCAGAGGCGGAAGGGGCGCGCGGAGACTCCTTAGGGGCGCCGGAAGGGGCGCGCGGGACGGTTGGCCGGCTGGGGCGGCAGCCGTTGGCAAGCAGAGACCTCGGCCAGGCGACGTCCCTGGCTGGGCAGCAGCCACCATGACCAAGGACTCGCCCAACTCTTCGGGTGGCGGCCGCGCGACACCCAAGAAGTTGGGCCCGACCCCAACGACTGCGGCGCTGGAGGAGCAGAGGCGGGAGCTGGAGAAGCTGCGGGTCGAGCTGGAGGCTGAGCGAGCGCGCGGGCGGACGGAGCGGCGGCGCTCCGCGGTCCAGGCGCGCCAGTTGCGTGAGGCAGCGGAAAGGGAGCGGCAGCAACTGGTTGACCATCTGCGCTCCAAGTGGGAGGCACAGAGCTGTCGAGAGCTGCGGCAGCTGCAGGAGGAGATGCTGAGGGAGCGCGAGGCCGAGATCCGGCAGTTGCTGCGTTGGAAGGAAGCCGAGATGCGGCAGCTGCAGCAGCTGCTGCACCGGGATCGTGACGGCGTTGTTCGCCAGGCGCGGGAGCTGCAGCGCCAGCTGGCCGCAGAGCTGGTGAACCGCGGCTACTGCGGCCGCGCGGGGGTGCCAGAAGTCGCTGCCGCGCAGTGTCGCTGTCGCCTGCAAGAAGTGCTGGCGCAACTTCGCTGGGAGACCGATGGCGAGCAGGCTTCACGCATCCGCCACCTGCAGGCGGCGCTAGACGTGGAGCGCCAGCTCTTCCTCAAGTACATCCTGGATCACTTCCGCTGGCACCCGGTTTTGTCCAGTACCCCCAATACCCACGCTGTGCATTCTTCGAAAGAGTCGCGCCCCGACACCTCCGGTGACTCTCGCCATCTCCCAAAGTTCGCTTGTCAACTGGAATCCCTTGACAGCCTGAGCGCCCTTGTTCCCGTGCGCTCCCGCTCTCTCGACGTGGTGTCCGCAGCGTGCTCCAACTCCCCTGACAGCCTGCTCCACACGCGCGCAAGCTCCCTCGATTCCTTGGCACCAGCGAGTTCCCACTTGCTCGACAGCACCCTGAGTCGTCCCAAGGCCCTCGAATCCGAGGAGCAGGACTCCTCCTCACCAGACACCTTCATCCTGGATTCCCCGAGTCCCCCGGCACCCCTACTGCCACCACCACTACCATCGGGGCCCAGACGACCTAGCCACAGGCGAGAAGACTCCGGGAACCAGCTCTGCGAGGCCACGACTCTCTCACCGCTGTGCCTGGGCTACCACGAGCTTGTGAAGCAGAACTCAGAGCTCTCCGAGGCGTTGCAGGTGCTGGCGCGCCGCTGCTCCGGCCTGCAGGAAGAGAACACTGAATTGCGGCGCGCAGGCTTTCCCGGCAAGGCGGAGGAGAAGGTGCAGCGGCTCAAGGTGAAGCACGCGGAGCTAACGGGCCTGGCTCGGCGCCTAGAGGACCGGGCCCGCAAGCTGCGAGAAACCAACCTGCCGGCTGTGAGCGTGCCTGTCCCTGGGGAGAGCCACGTTGGCCTGGAGCTGTGCCAGGCCTTTGCCCGCCAGCGCGCCCGAGACTTGTCGGAGCAAGCGAGCGCGCTGTTGGCCAAGGACAAGCAGATTGAAGAGCTGCAGCAGGAGTGTCACTTGCTGCAGGCGCAGGTCGCTTCGGGGCTCGGCAGCACCCAGCACCCTAATGAGGGCGCGACTAGCGACCAGTGGCTCAAAGTCAGCGACTTGGACCGGCTACAGCGCGAGTCCCAGCGGGAGGTGCTGCGCCTGCAGAAGCAGCTGACGCAGCAGCAGGCCACCGACTGCGCCCGGAAGGATTCGGGCTGCCAGAACATACCCTGCGAGGAGGCACGGTGCCAGGTGCAGACTCTGGAGCGCGAGCTCGGCGCGCGGCGGCGCGAGAGCGAGGAGCTGAGAGCAGAGTTGGCGGCGGCACGGCGGCGCTGCGAGGAGGCAGAGGCACAGCTGCAGATCGCGCTACGTGAAGGCGCCTGGCTGGCCAAGGAGAACGCGATGCTGCAGGCCCAAACCGGCTGGACGCGAAAGGTGGCAGCAAAGAATGACGAAGTGCGCGGGCAGCTGGGCCGCGCGTGCCAGCAGCACGACGCCGCTGGCTTGCAGGCGGAACAGCTGCTGCAGCAAGCGGCGCACGGGCAGGACAGACAGCAGCAGCTGCAGCGTGACCTGCGGAAGGCCTCGCGTGATCCCCAGGCTGCCCAGGAGATGGGAGTGCTGCAGTGTCAGCCTTGTCACCATCCCCAGGAACCCCCGGAGGCCCCCCCAGCCCCAGATTCCCAAGGCAGGAACAGCATAAGAACCAAGTTCCAGCCAGGGCCTGAAGACCAAGTTTCTCCGCAGCCCAGCGGAAACAAACAGGAGGAGAAGGAAGCCTCTCTGCCAGAGAGCCCAGGTGCCCGCAGGGATCCATCCAATGTCCCCCAAGTGCCAGGCAGAGGCCTAGCCAGCCAGCCTCTGGACTCCATACCCCAGGCCAAGGAAACAAGCTCCCAGTCAAACTCCTCCTCTGAGGTGGAATCCATGTGGGCCACTGTGCCATCTTGCCTTTCTCTGGATGTGGACACAGCCAGTGAGGTGGAGGATCTGGATTCTGACAGTGTGTCCTTGACCCTGGAAGTGGAGGACTTAGAGACCCCTGCCACCCCCGAGTTCAAGATCTTCCTGGTTCAATATAGCTACGACCCATTTGAGGGACCCAATGAGCACCCTGAGAATGAACTGCCCCTCACGGCTGGGGATTATGTGTATATCTTTGGGGATATGGATGAGGATGGCTTCTATGAAGGGGAGCTTGAGGATGGCCGCCGGGGCCTGGTACCCTCCAACCTGGTGGAGCAGATTCTAGACAGCAACATCCTTGACTACCTGACCCCAGAATCCCCTGACCTTGGCCCCACTCAACTCCCAGCTGGACAGGGCAAAGCTTCAAAGGAAGACACTGGTCGCAGCTTATTGCCTGGGAAAGCTCAGCAAACTGTGGACACAGAGACATGCCAGATGGTGAGGTCAGGCTCTGAGACAGAAGTGGCAATAGAGATCTCAGATGCGAAGACAGAAGATGGCTGGCTGGACTCACTGCAGAGTGTGGAGGAGCAGGACTTCTCCAAACCCCTTCTAAAGGCCGAAGGGGTCCTTTGTATAGCCCCCAAGCAGCTACACCTTCAGAACATTGCAGCCACATCAGCCGAGATCACCTGGGTGGACAGCAGCAGCAGCCACCCACATGTGGTATACCTCAATGACCATAAGCATGCCCTGACCCCAGCGGGCGTGAGTGGCTACACCTTCCACAGCCTGCGTCCCAGCACACGGTACCAGGTGCAGGTGGAGGTGCAACTGCCATGGGACTCACTGCAGGTGCGCTGGGAAACCATGTCTTCCACTATCACCTTCCACACGCCCTTGGCAGGACCCCCTGACCCTCCACTGGATGTGCTGGTAGAGCATCACACCTCACCAGGCTTCCTGGTGGTCAGCTGGCTCCCAGTGACTATCCACTCAGCTGGGTCCTCCAACGGGGTGCAGGTTACTGGCTATGCTGTGTATGCTGACGGGCTCAAGGTTGCAGAGATCACTGATGCCACTGCTGGGAGCACCCTTTTGGAATGGTCCCAGCTCCAGTTGCCCCTGATGTGCCAGAAGGTCTCAGTGAGAACCATTTCACTTTGTGGTGAGTCACTGGATTCGGTGCCGGCTCAGATCCCTGAGGACTGTTTTAACTCTAACAGATTGCCAGAGACCTCTCCCTTTAGCTACACCTGTGGTGACCTGTCCCCCTGCAGAGTCGCCTTCCCCATCTGCCCTCAGAGGCTAGCTCTAGCTCCACTGAGTGCCAAGGCCAGTCCCCAAATCTCCAGGAGCTGTGGGGAGCCCCTGGCTGAGTTCCTAGAAGCATTTCCTGAAGGACCCCCAAGGAGCTGCTCCCCAGTGCCCAACCTGAGTTCAGAAGGAGAATGTCCAAGTTCAGGGTCTGGCAACAAAGCCCAAGGGCCTGCAGAGGCCTGGGAAGTCTGCAGAAAAGACCTGATCTTTCAGAAGAGCCCCCAGAACCACAGGCCACCTCTGCCCAGTGGCCAGTCTGAAGGGAAAGAAGACTGCTACCGGCACATGGTCAACAGCCAAAGTCCTGCCCCGGGAGTTGTCCATCTGTCTCCTGGGTGTGGGCCCAGGAAAGAAGCTTTCCAGGACAAGCCTGCCCTTGAGAAGGTCGTTGGGCAAAAGCAAGATGCCCAAGTGTTCACCTCTCCCCAGATGGGCACCAGCCATCAATATGTGTCTGACTCCCATGACATTTTGCAGGGGGAGGAGGCAGTGTGCTTTGGTCCACGGGCTACAGAGAGGCAGGGGCAGAGCAGGGAGCTTAGGACCCAGAGTAGACAAGATCAGGTTCTGGGGGGCAAGAGAGAGAACCAGCTGCAGGAGCCCAGCTCTGCACTTGGTCTAGCTCCATCCAGCAAAGTCATTAAGATGTCCAGTGGAGGCCCCCCACTGTCGGGGGAGAGTGTGGACACTCCAGTGAGGGTCTTTGTGGCACTCTTTGACTATGACCCCCTGGTGATGTCTGCCAACCCCGAGGCTGCAGAGGAGGAGCTGACCTTCCAGAAAGGACAGTTGCTGAGAGTGTGGGGCTCTCAGAACACCCACGGCTTCTACTGTGGGGAATGCAATGGTCGAGTGGGCAACATCCCTGGGCACCTGGTGGTTGAGGTGCAAGTGGTCACGGACAAGATGGATAGGATGTGGCATGTGCCAATGCAAGGACACCTGTCCTCCGTGGCCCACCTCTATGATGTTGGGGGACTCACCAGCCCCAAGGACTCCTTTCTCCTGCTCCAAGGGAACCCCAGGAGACCCTCACTGTGGACTCCAATGATCATGATGGCAGCTGTGGACTACGACCCCCAGGATGGGCAAGCTAGGGGAAAGACGAAGGACAAACTGTCACTGAAGGCTGGGGACCTGGTCACAGTCCACGGGCCAATGGATGGCAGGGGGTTCTATTATGGGGAGTCTGGTGGCCACAGAGGCTTTGTCCCAGCCCACCTGCTGGATCACGTGTCCCTCCATAGAGAGTGAGCAAGGCTACCCAATGGGGTAGTGACCTCTGGCCACCCACTCCCTGCCAGAGAAGCAAGCACACAGACCTTTCCACCACCACCCCTCCTGGCCCCCATGAGCACCGATGGCAGTCCTTTAGTGTCCCCTAGCCTCTGAGAGCAGCAGAGCTGATGTCCGAACTCAGCTGTTGCAGAAAGAAAACAGGACAAGCATCTCCTGGAGGCTGGCTCGGAGTTGTCATTAACTACCATAGGTATTTGGAGAAGTGCCTTTCTGTGCTCAGTATGCTTTCCTTTAGGAGGTTAACATCATTCACCCATTGCTATGTATGAAAGTCTCAAGAAAAGCCTGCCTCGTAAAAAAAAAAAAGTGACCAGAATGTTATTTTTCTATCTGATGTTCAAGCCCTTATTAAAATGTTGATAGAAAAGAGAAAAAGCATATTTTACCAGTGAAAGCACAACCAAGGGAAACAGAAGCTGTTTCTCTTCCCTCTGTTCTGTTCAGAGGGGGGGCGCAGGGGCTGCAAACATGTTTTCCCAGCTGGAGAGATGGGGGGCACCTCCTTGATCTTTAAGGGGGCACCACACACAGTCCACTGGCAGGGCTGCCAAGGGGCCAGCCAGGGGCCAGTACTGAGAAGCAGGGCCCCCAGAGCTCAGCGCAGCCAGCCTTCCCCTCGAGCATCCCCGGCTGTGGGATGTGTCCCTTTGTGGAGGGTGGGAAGCGTTTCCCAGCTGCTTCCTGAGGAAGCTCCCTGGGAGGGCGTGTCCACATTTACTTCACTTTACAGAAGGGCTGGTGAGGCTCAAGCAGTCCCCCAGCCCCATGGTTCTAGGGCTGCTCCCTCCCATGCTCTTCTGGGGCTCCCCCTCCAGGAGAGTGGGCATGAAGAGTCATCTTCATCTGTCCCTGCGTCTCTCTCTCTTTTTTTAAGATTTTATTTATTTATTTTATTTTTAGAGAGAAGGGAAGGAAGAGAAAAAGAGGGAGAGAACATCAATGATGTGCAAGAGAAACATGGATTGGTTGCCTCTCCCACACCCCCTACTGGGGACCTGGCCCGCAACCCAGGCATGTGCCCTGACCAGGATTTGAACCAGTGACCATTTGGTTCAAAGGCTGATACTCGATCCACTGAGCCACACCAGCCAGGGCTGCTTCTGTTTGATGCCCCTTTGTTTCCCTAAGTCCAACGATGCTGTCTGAGGAAGGGCACTGCCTTCCCGAGTGCAGGAGGAAATTACTGAAAGCATGTCCTGGGCAGGAGCATTGGAGGCGCGGGCAGGTTCTTCAGGGGATTGGTGAATTGGGTGCAGAGGACTCTACCACACTGTTCGGGCTGAAGGAGGGAACAGGGAAAGGGCAGGCCCAGGGGCTGCCTCAACCTTTCACACTCACTGCGGCCTTAACCTCAGAGAACACAGGAAACGATGCAGCTGTGCTGCGCACACAACCCGGCCACTCGACTCGGGAAGGAAACACTTGGCTCCATCCACTGAGGGCCATAATCTTCCCCTCCCAGGCTCACAAACACCCATTTTTTTCTTTTTAAATGTTATTTCTTTCTTTATTTTAGAGAGAGGGGAAGGGAGGGGTAACAAAAGAGAGGGAGAGAAACATCAGTGTGAGAGAGAAACATTGATCGGTTGCCTCCTGTATGCACCTGGACAAGGGACGGAACCCACCACCCAGGCATGCCCCCTGCCTGGGAATCGAACCTGTGCCCTTTCACTTTGCAGGACGATGCCCAAGCCACTGAGTCACAGGGCCACAGCCACCTGTTTTTATAGTGAAAAAGGAGTCTCAATAGTTGGTCTGGGGAAGCAACACAGACCAGCTCACAATCTTTTTAAAAATTGTGACCAAATACACGTAACATAAAGTTTACAATCTCAACCGTTTTTGTGTACAATTCAGTCAGTAATTTACATTGTTGCCCAAGCAATGTCCACCTCGTTGCAGACCTGAAACTCTGTACCTACTAAACAACAACCTCTTCCCCTCCTCCTCAGCCCCTGGTCACCTCTAATCTATTTTCCATCTCTATGAATTTGACTACTCTAGAGACCTCATGTAAGTGGACCGGATATAGTGAACTTGCCTTTCTTAAAAAAAGATTTTATTTATTTATCTTTAGAGGGGAAGGGAAGGAGAGAGGGAGAGAAATATCAATGCATGGTTGCTTCTCTTACATCCCCTGCTGGGAACTGGCCTGCAACCCAGGCATGTGCCCTCACTGGGGATAGAACTGCTGTTGTTTGGTTTTCAGGTCTATGCTCAATCCACTGAGCTACACCAGCCAGGGCTGTTTACCTTTTTTTTTTTTTAAGATTTTTAAAATTTATTTATCTTTAGAGGGTAAGGGTTAGGGAGAGAAATATTAATTTATGGTTGCCTCTTGTGTGTCCCTGCTAGGAACTGGCCTGCAACCCAGGCATGTGCCCTGACTGGGAATCAAACCACAATCCTTTGGTTCGCAGGCCCGCGCTCAACCCACTGAGCCACACCAGCCAGGGCTGAATTTGCCTTTTTATGTCTGGCTTGTTTCACTGAGCATAATGTCCTCAAGTTTCATCCACGTTGTAGCATGTGACAGAATTTCATTTCTTTCTGAGGCTGAATAATAGTCCATTGTATGGATGGACCATACTCTGTTCATCCGTTCACTTGTCAGTGGACTTGGGTCACTGCCTCTTTTTTGGCCACTGTGAATAGTGCTGCTGTGAACGTGAGTGTGCAAATATCTCCTCAGCTTTCACAGCTTTTCCAGCTCTCATCTCCCTCTGAGCTCACAACCTAGAATGGAACCTGAGAATGCGGAGCAATAAGAAAACAACTCCTACAGGAGGAGACAGCTCAGCCCCTCCTGGACACTGGGTTGAAGGCCTTGGTGCCCACGGGCTAAGGGGTGGAGACAAATATGCCACCCACGTGCTGGAAGAGCAACAACAGTTTAGCAATAGAATAGAAACTTTAATCCATGCACTTTCAAAATTAAACACAGTAACTAATTCCATAGGAACCACAAATACAACCAACAGGAAGTATGCCAGCCACATTATTCTATCACTTTAACGTAACTTTACATCCTTCCCTGACCATTGGCCAAGATTGCTCTCCTTTTCCCCAATAGCTGCAGATAGTCTGTATCTAGGACTATAAAGTGGCACCTCCACACCCCAGTTCCCCCAGTTCGGCCCCCACCCTGCTGTTTTTCTCCATAGAACTCATCTGCACCTGGTATATTACCAATGGTTTTTCTATTGCCTGTGTTCTACCCCCATAGACATGCCCTTATCAGAATGTAAGCCCCATGAAGGAAGAAGCCTCTTTGGCTTGTTCATTGCCCATAAATATCTGCTGAATGAAGGAAGAAGCAGTTTTTGACTATGCCCTGTACGTGGCCCCTGTGCTGGGCCCGGACACTGGCCTGTGCTGCAGACACTCTCAGCATGCATAGGCTGCTCCATCCACTGCAATAGAATAAGACACGACCCCTACGCAGCAGAGGAAGGCTTTGCTAATTCTGACCATGGCACCGGAACAGGTGAGGAGGAGGGCATCCTAGGCATCAGGAATAACAGAAGCGAAGGCCCCGAGGCATGAGAATGAGTGATTGCACATTTGGGAAATTGGGGGAGTAGAGGCACAGAAAGAGAGAAACGAATTGGTGACAGGTGCCCATCAGCTGGTAGGGCCCCCTCTTCTGGAAGGGTTTCAAAATCCTCAAGAGCTTCCTCGTGCTGCCACTAGGGGGCAGCCTGGGTATGCTGAGGGTTGCTTTCTAGGGACTGTACCTGGGCTGAGCCTGAGCAGCTTGGGCCCACTTCTACCTTACTCAGGCCCTGACCCCAGTGTCAAGGTGAGCTGGAAATGTCCCTTCTACCCTGCAAGCCTAGGATTCAGGCCCCACCCACCCTGTTCTCTCCCTCGCCTCTCCCCAAAGTACCCAGGGGAAACTCCACATGGGGACCCTTAGCGAACGTTCTTCCAGAGGACCCAGAAGCAGTGTCCCAGCCATAGGAAAGCTTCTCTCTCCATTTTTCTTGCAACTCCACTCCTGCAAATCCTAGTTTCCCTGAAGCCACGGGAAGTCTGAATGAGTGGATAAAGAAGCTCAAGGCCAAGTGAGCTATGGAAGGCAGGGCCACTGGCCTCAGTTTCCTCATCTGTGGAGGGGGTGGGGGGATGTTTTGAGCAGATTCTACGTGCAGAGCACTTGGCCCAGAGTCAGGACCCAAAGAAAGACCAACAAAGCTGGTGAAGGTGAAGGCAGCAGGAGTCTGGGGCCGGAGCAGGGGGCTCTTGGTCCAGTGGGCACACCCAAGAGCCCTGAGAAGCTGAAGACTCTGATCACGGGCAAGGGGAGCCCATGCAGGTGCAGTGATGTGGGCAGGCTGGGAAGGAGTGAATGCCTGGTCACAGCCTGCACGGCCCCTCCCTGGCTGGCCAGATGACCTGGAGGCCCAAAGCCTGTCCAGACCTGCCCGGGAGGAGAGAGGGGGATGGAAAGCCCAGCTGGCCAGAGGAGCCTATAGCATGGTGAGAGGCGGGTGTCCGAGGAGTCTGGAGAGTTCTGGAGCAAGGGTCATGGAGCCTGACCTGGCACTGTCCGCCTCTGCTCAGGGGCATCTGCTCAGGGCAGGTCTCAGTACCTCGCCAGCCCTCCCTGCGTCAGAGGAGAGGCGCCAGGAGCTTATCATTTTTTTCTGTTCTCTCCCCACACGTTGGATGTGTGTTCCATTCCGTGTTTCACAAACCAGGTCACTGAGACCCAGTGGCAGGAGCAAAAGTACCTGCCACAGAAGCAGCATGAAGACCCCCGAGTGGCTCCTTTTAGTCCTTCCCATGCGCCTCTGCTGTGGGAACTCCCCCAGTCTTGCCAGAACCCCCTGGGCCTAGCCCCTCCATCTGCCTCCACCTCTGCCATTGTGCACTTTCAGAACATAAAGTTAACTGATGAATTTCAGAGTCGTTACAGGAAAGGTATTCGCAAGGACACAACGAGAAACCCAACGTAAAAAGCTTGGATTCCACCTTTCGGTCACACCTCCTCTCCTTGTCTCAGTCCCACAGAGTCGCATTTGAAGGCTTGGTGGGGTCATGTTGGAAGTCGGGGTTCCGCCTAAGGTAGAACACACTGGGCAGCCCTGGGCGTGTGGAACCAAACGTAGTGCCAAGTAGAGCCGGCTCAAGGAACCCGGGCACAGAGGGTTCCTGGGGCCACGGTGGATTCACTTACACCCCAGCAGACCCACAGATCCAGCCAGCTTCTGGGCTCAGTCCTGTTTATCCCTGCCTTAGGTACTGAGTGGAGTCTGCCGCGGGTCTCCTTGGGGCTGGAATGTCCTATATTTGGAGGTCCCTTCTCTCAAAATCCCTGGCCCCTGATGCCTGGCTACATGTGAATGCCTGGCTATGCCTTGGACTTTCAGAATAACTCCCTTTAAATCCTTCAGTAACTGACCTCCTGACTGGTTGTACCCACCTGGTTGAACGTCCAGGACATCGACCTCACCTTGAGGGACCCCACTAGCTACAGCCCCTTGGTTAGGGTCTTTGGCTAGAAGTCACCCTTCTAGAAGCTTGGTCCCTCCTGCTCAGCAGGAGTGGGGCGGTCCGAATCCTGGACCACCCACTTCCTGGTTGGGCAATCTCAGGGAGTTCCTTGATGCTCAGCCTCAATTTCTCCCCACCCCCCATAATGGCCTTTGGCTGCCCTGCCCCTTCAGCCTGCTCACTCCAAGATATGCTTCAAAAGTGCCCTCCGTTGGGGCCTGGCCAGGTAGCTCAGTTATTTAGAGTGTCTTCCGAATGTGCCAAGGTTGTGGGTTTAATTTCTGGTCAGGGGTCAGGGCACATACAAGAAGCAACTAATGAATGCATAAATAAATGGAACAACAAATTGATAGTCCTCTCTCTGTATCTCTCTCTCTCCCTTAAGAAAAAAGATAATTAAAAGTGCCCTCCTTCTGTCTTGGGCAGCCTTTCCCATTCCAATCCGCCCTCTCTGGATTTAGCTGCCCCTCCCATGTGCAGGGACAAGCCCCAGGCATAATCCCTGGGCCCTGGATTACTCACTTATCTCATTGCCTCCCCCAGCATACTGGGTCTTACTCACATGGTACCCTCAATGCAGGTATCTGGACTTGGCGTGGACTGTGTGTGGAGCGGGCACTGGGGTCTGTGCCCTAGCACATTTGTTCCTAACTTAGGAAAGGCACCAACTGGCTTGTGACCAAGATCCCAGAAAGGGTTGGCCTAGAGCTCTAGGTGGCTGCATTTCCCACTGAGAGCTGACCTTTGCAAGGCCTCAGCATGTGCCTTAGCTCACGTACTGCCCAGGGCAACCGGACCCAGATGGTGTAACTCTTTCCCCCTTGCACAGATGGAGAAACTCAGGCTCAGAAAGGGGAGGTCATTCAAGGTCTTTCAGCCAAGTTGGTGGCAGAGCTGGGTTGGAACCCAGGCGAGTCCCTTTGCCCCTCACCCTTATCTGAAAGATCCTTGCCCTAGCCTGGAGGCAGGGCCTGGGCCTAGGGAGGAGGCCAGAGAGAGGGAGAGTCAGGAATTCAAATCGGGAAAGCTGGTAGGGGGAGGGTGAGAGGTTTGGGAGTGGCCCACAGTGAGGGCTTGGGCAACAGAGTGCTCTGCCGGAGCTTCACTGGGCGGAGGGGAATAGTGGGGCAGGCATGGCCCTGCTGAGTCAGAGATGTGTCAGGGGTCAGGGTCTCCAGGGGAGGTGTCTGAAAGGTGGCCGTGGACTGAGGCCAGTGAAAGGACCCCAGCGTGGTGGACCAGGGGGTTGAATTGGGTCCTGACGCCTGAGGACCATGGGGTTTTCAGGAGAACGAGACATCAGAAAGAACAGGAGGGTCACATTTTCCAGAAGAAGGGAGTGGTCAGCCTCCACAAGGTCAGGGAAGATAAGGGCCAATGGGCTCAGCCTCCCTCGTGACTGTTGCCAGAGGCTTCTCTCTCAGCCCAGGGGCTTCCTGGTGTCCTGGCCACGTGGGAGCCGGCGCCCTCCCGCACTGCCACTGGGCCCGGGTGGTGGGGGAAGGCTCCAGGAAGAAAACTGGAAAACTAGAATTTGGAAAATATCAGGATGCTCAGGGGCCACTCCCACCCTCTGACTGCAGGAGTGGGGCCTCCAGAGGTTTCCGAGCCCTGGGACCCTGTCCGCCAAATGGAAATGAGGAGGGGTCTACAGATATGGCGATCAGCCCTATTTTTGCAGGTGGGAAAACTAAGGCTGACAGAGGCAGCTGGCTGGTCAGTGGCACAGCCAGGATCTAGATCCAGGGGCCTCTCCATGGCTTCCCCCAGAAACACAGGCCCACCAGCCACCATCTCCAGCCTGGCCCTCTCAGAGCCACTGCTGGACACTTCCTGCATCCACTCATTTCCCTGGGCCAGGGGCAGCAACAGCACCCTGCAGACAGACCCTAGAACAGGCTCTGCCAGTCTAATGGTGGGGGCAACCAGGAAACCAAAGGGTGAGTGGAGGGCTGATCAGGAGCAGAAGGCGGAGGGCTTGGGGGAGTTTTCAAGTGTGTAGGAGGCGGGCAAAGCTTCCTGAGAAAGGGAGGCCTCACTAAGATTTCTTCTCTTTCTTTCTTTTTAAATTGGTTGATTTTTAGAGAGAGAGAGGAAGGGAATGAGAGAGAGAGAGCATTAGGGAGCCCTGACTGGGGATCGAACCCACAACCTTGGTGTATTGCAATGATGCTCTAAACAATGGAGCTATCTGACCAGGGCCTTTTTCTTTATTTCATAAATTGTTTTTCTAAAAAAAAACAAAAATAATACAAAGACACAACAACTTCAACAATAAAAGAATAGTTAAGTGTGAAGAGTCCCTCACCTCTTCTTCATGCGCCCGCTTCCTGTCTCAGCTTTCTATAAGGATCTATAAGCAGATACAGGAATGGAGACAGATGTAATTTCTAAACACCGTAAGTGAATTACATTGTACATGATGTTCTGCATCTTGCTTCTTCCATTTAACAGAACATCTTGGCTGAATTAACAGTAAGTCTGATCATACCCTTCTTCACCTGTCTCTGCCTGGTGACAGTGCTTCCACCTTCAGGTGGGTTCCCTGAGGCCTTTCCTGGGGTTACTGGTGGACAGGGCTCCCCCACATGGCCCTAGTGCTGACCCTGGCTAACAGTGCTCCCCCATCCCCTTGGTTCTCATCACACCCCATGGTCCCACGTGCATGGCACCTGCCCTGTTTTCTCTGGGTGCCTCAAAAGCCCTAACTCCCTTCAGGAATGAGCTTACACATACTGCTCCCCTGCCTGGCCTCATTTTGCCTTGCACTTGAGTTTGGCCTTCGGGCCTCACCTACGGATTCATGCATGCACCAAATCACCATTGACCATGTAGGTGCCCAGCCTGGTCCCAGACACTGGCTGCAGCAGCGAGCAGTGGATGATCCTGGTTCTCACAGAGCTCATGTTCTAGTGAGGGCGAGACGGTGAGCAAGGAAGCAGATACCCCTATGTCTAAAAGAATGGTGTAAGGACTCGGGGGCTGGGCGGCGATGACGGAGAGTGAAGGTTGGCTGTTTTAGAAAGAGTGGTCAAAGAAAACCACTCCAGGAGTGACACAGGAGCTGATGCTGAAGGATGGCATGCCGAGCAGAAAGCACAGCCTGGGCAAAGCCCCTATCCTTGGCCCCACACACCAGAGTAGTCAGTTGCCCTGTTACCACCCCACAGACTAGCCTGCGCCTCTCCCTGGCCAGCTCCGGCCCCACCGTGAGTGTTCTCTTCTCTCTCTCCTTGACAGTGGTCTTCCAGGGGCCAGAGACCACTGCTGTGCTGTTTACTAGCCTGGTGCTCCCTTCTTCACCTTCAGTTCTCAGCAACTATTGACTGAATGACCATAGAATGTGTGTCCCGTCTTGGGCTCAGGGGGCTTGGCTGTGCCTGTGGCCGTGGGATGGGCAAAGAGATGGAAGGTGGGGGCTGAGGGAGGAGGCCTCATCACAAGGCACAGCCTTCACTCTAGGGAATACACACGTTGGGAATCTTTTCTTCAGATGACATGCTGTTTTAAGAGGCTGCACCCCGTTCCTGCCTGACAGAGGAGCCTGGGTTGGAGCTTAGCTGTGTGACCCTGGGCATTAACTTCTCTGAGCCTCAGTTTTCTCATCCATAAAATGGGGTAGTAACGGCACCCCTCTCATAGGTGGTGATGAGGAACAGCAGGCCCATGTGTGTGAAGTGCTTTGCCCACACACCGAGTGAGGACTCAGTGTTGGGAGACAATATTAGCAATGAGCACGTAAGTGGTGCTATTGCTTTTGCAAGAGAGGTTCAGCTTTCCAGGTGAGCGGCCTGAACATCAAGTTTCTGTAGTGCCTCTGTATACCACTCACATTGCATTCTCCACGACAAGGAATGAAGGAACATGGCTTGGGAAGCAGCAGATGGGGTACATTGTGCAGGAGGTAAGCAGCAGTCAGGAGGAAATTCGTTCATTTGTTTGACTCTTTATTGAGCACCTATTTAGTGTCAGGCACTAACCTATTTAGTGGATACCAAGTCTACAAGAGCTGGATACCAAGTCTACAAGAACGAACAAGACAAAGCCTTTCTCTTTCACAGCAACTACCCAGAAGCAGAATCATGACTATCAGGGTGAGTAGCCTGCGATCAGGGCAGACCGCCTGAAGTAGATGATGTCTGAGCAGAGTAGGAGTTTGCCAGGCAGAAGCTGAAGGAAGGAGTGACCCAGGCAGGAGGAATCCTGGGTGTGAAAGCTAGACGTGGGGGAAGAAATCGTGGCATGTAGGAGAACAGAGAGCTTGCCAGTGTGGCTTGAGCTTGGGTGGGAGGAGGCGAAATATGGCATTATATGGGATATACTTAAACTAAAATATTATTGGTTGTTTATCTGAAATTTAAACTGAATTGGGGATCTTGTATTTTTTATTTATTGAATCTGGCTGTTATGTTAAGAAGCTGTGATTTAACCTTTTGGAATATTTTTGTATATTTGGTTACATTTTTTGGGTAACAAATCAGCTCTATTGGATAAATCATACAGGACAGAACAATCACAGTTACTTACCCCAAGCTTGCCAAAGCTTGATCTCATGCAAACCCTCCCTGCCTAGCCTCACCTCATTCAGTCCTCCAATGAGCCCTAGGGGCAGGGCCATTATTATCTCTAAATGACTGAGAGGAAAGATCATCAGAAAGGTTAGGTCTCATACTAAACACACAGAGAATCCAGGAGTTGGGACAGAAAATAAACTCTGCTCTCCTATCCTTGCCACTGTGTGGGTTTTATATTTCCATGTTAACTTCCACCCAAATACAGTTTTATAGAGTTGCTGTCAGTGAGAAGAAAATGTTGATATCAGCTACTTTCACTTAAAATTATATCGAGAACTTTCTCCCACCTTTTGAAGTTTAAGTGCTTATGTAAAATTGCACTAGAAGCACGCTTGGACTTTATCTAGTGCTTCTCGGGAACATGCTTGGGGATGGGCACTGGAGGCAGGAAGGAGATCAATCAAGGCTGCCTAGGAACCAGGAGAGTTGTTGGGAGTCTAGCTCACTGAGATTCAGAAATCTTTTCTTACCTCTTGGACTTTTCCCCTGAATTTAAAAGGAGTATGCACTAAGTGTGCAAAATATGGAAGGTTTAGGAGAGTTAAAGAAATAGGAAAAATAAAAACTCACCTGAAGCATATGAACTGTTACTCACTTTGGGGGCAGCATAACTGGCAGGACCTATTAAAAATGAAAATGCCCCTTGCTGGGATGGCTTATTTTGTCGGGCGGTATACT
Organism: Carollia perspicillata; assembly: GCA_004027735.1. Taxonomy (NCBI): domain Eukaryota; kingdom Metazoa; phylum Chordata; class Mammalia; order Chiroptera; family Phyllostomidae; genus Carollia; species Carollia perspicillata. The sequence goes on from PVKM010009406.1 coordinate 33,040, forward strand.
GCAAAGCAAATGTCGCTGGTCTGATTCCTGGTCAGGGCACATGTCCGGGTTGCAGGTTCAATTGATGCTTCTTTTACACATTGATATTTCTTTCCCTCTCTTTCTCCCTCCCTTCCCCTCTCCCTAAAAATAAATAAAATCTTAAAACGGAAAATGGCCACATATTATCCGACCCACAGATTTTACTCCTAGTAAACTATTTTGTACACATAAAGCAGGAGTATGTAAAGATATGTATCCAGGGACTTAAAAATAATTTCAACAACCTAAATATTCATAACTAAGGAGAGTGTTCATGGAGCCCCCAGACTCTGGGATCTGTCAGTTATGATAAAGAATGAGTATGAACTCAAACTAGAAAGATGTCTGTGATAGATTCTTAGGTGACAAAGAGCAAATCCAGTGTAAGCTCTATAGTGACTTACAGTTTATATAGTATAATGTTGTATAGTTTCAAAACAGTAAGATTTTTCTGGTACCATCTGAACAGACGCATGCTGATGTCAGAGAAGGAGGTGAAGATACAGCTTCAACTATTCATGTTACTTCAGAGGACAGATGGGAGTCCAAGAGGCAGGAGAATCAGGAACCTATAAAAAATGTATTTCATATTGGTACAATCGCTCTAATTAGAAATATTACTTTTTTGGGAGATACAAAGTGGGTAAAAGGCATCAAATATATGGAAATGGAAAGAAGCTAGACTTCAGGTGGTGAGCATGCAACAGAGTACACAGAAGTCAAATTACAATGCACACCTGAAATTATATAGTTATTACCGATATTACCCCGATAAATTTAACTTAAAATGAGAAATTTTACTTTTGTAGTGAAACACACTAAAATATACATGTGTAAAAATTATCCCTGCCCCTAGAGAGAACTTGCCCCTAGAGAGAACTTCTGTATTTTGATGTGATTTCATTTGCTTCCCCATAGATCAATATTTTGCATGTATTCATTACATACAATTTTGTAGTTTTCTTTTTCACATTTCCAGGTCAGAAAACATCCTTATAAAAACATTTGTAGTGGCTGCTTAAGAGCACATAGTGTGGACTATCTAACCAATCCCCTCCTTATTCTGACTTTTGTGTATGATTTTTTCATTATTATATTGATTTTTTTAGAGAGAAAGAGGAAGGGAAAAACATTATTTTTGTTGTTCCACTTATTTATGCATTTATTTGGTTGATTTTTATATGTGCTCTGACTGAGGATCGAACCCATAACTGTGGGTCTAATCAACTGAGCTACCTGGCCAGAGCCTGATTTTTTTTTCATGATTATAAACTATACTTGGAAAAAAATAATTATACATTGATTTTCAAATGTAAATGAAACAAGTGACTATTGAATGCCTATTAAGCCTCGGGTGTGCTTTTGGCACTGGAGTTCCAATTTTGTGGTCTGGTTAGACAGATAATCTAGCACGTTGTTTGCAAATGTGGGCAATTTCTTTAGAATAGAATCCTGAAAGATGAATTACTACTGGTCCAAGGGAGCATGAGCATTTTAAAAGATTTTATTTTTGGCTCATACTGCTAAATTGATGTTCAGGAATTTTGAAGCAATTTATATGCTTCCAACAGTATGTGAGTGATTTACCCATCAGACCTTTGCCTAAGTTTAAAGGTTCATCTGAAACTAATTTTTAATTTGGCAAAAAACAAAAAAATTGCATCAGCATCTTGTAGCTTTAATTTGCATGTCTTTCGTTAATACAGCATTGACATTTTTTTCAGTAGTTTCTTTAAATGGTGAGTCCTCTACCAAGCTCTATTTGTGGAATATTCCTTTCTTTTTCTTCCCAGATATTTGATATCTCCTTTTTCATGGATGTTGGATATTTTCTTTTTCATTTATTATGTCTGGAATCTGCTCCTAAGCTTTCTATTCTGCTTCTTGGTCTGCACAGTACTGAATTGATTGCAGTAGTTTTATAATTTGTTTTAATATCCATTTTGGCAAGTCCAGCCTCATTCTTTTTTTTTGTTCCCAAAGGGGAAGTCCATAGCTGTTTTTGGCTGTTTATTCTTCTAGGTGAATTTATACTTTTGTTAGAATTATATTAAACATATATTAATTTGGAAAGAAAAGACACATAGTCAGCCATCTGAGGGGGTTACTGAATTGGTTTTCAATCTTGAGCAATGCTAGGGCATCATTTCTCTACATGGCAAATCTGGGTTACTTTCAGACTTTGACAGTGTTGTGTATGATCCTTTGTTTGGTGTTCGAAGTAGACAGAGGTTCATTAGAGAAGTGGCCGCGGCTCCTGGCCAGCTCCGGTCCCTTCACAGGCCATCGGAATGACCGCCTCGAGCCTGGGTCCGGGCGGGCCAGCTTAGGCGCGTCTCTTGACCCCAGGGGCCTTCGAGGGGCTGCGATCACCGGAAGGGGCTGGCTGAGCACCGCGGGATCGCGACCTCAGCGCCCTCTGAGCAGGTAAGACCAGCCTGCGGGGCTCCGGGCGCCGGGTCCCGAGGGAGCGCTGGGGTCAGGGGTAGGAGGCTCTCCTCTCCTTGAGACCCAAACAGCCGTGGTCTCCCCAGGAGCCCAGACCACGCAGCCTACATTCTCCGGGGGCTACGTCTTTGAAGGTGGAGTTCCCGAGGGAGGCACGCATTAAGGGTGAGAAGGTGTCCTGGAAGTGGGAGCAGGGCGTTAGGGGTTCTTCATGGGGGGCTCCGACAGGTCAGGGTCAGGCTCAAAGGGGGTCAGTTCAGTTTGGGGGCTGGGCCTGGGCCTGTGGGGGGCCGGAGTCCGCTTCTCTGGGGTGTGCGGTCCGGAAGTTTCTGGGGCGAGTTAGCAGCCCAGCTCCCTCACCTGGGGTTCGGATCCAGAGGGACGACCAAGGTCGGGGTCCCGAGCTCCCCTCGCGAGCCCCTCCCCCACGGCGAAGTCCGGCGACCCTCCGCCCCGCCCAGCACTGGGACCGCTCGCCCACCGGCCCCGCCCCCTCAGTCCCCGCCCCAGGAGCAGGCCCCGCCCCGGCCCAGCCCCGCTGCTTGCCCATTCAGTTGTGGGTCAGGGGTGAGCTAGCATCGCCGACGTCACAAGCTTCCAAGATGGCGCCGGGCGGGCGGCTGTGAGCAGCGCTCCGGGCGCGCTGGGCGGGGAGCCGAGCCGGGCCGGCGGCGGGAGGACGGGGCGGCGCGGGCCTGGCGCCGAGGACGAGGAGCCGCAGGCAGGGCCGGCCGGCCGGCGGGCTGAACGCCGCCGCCGACGCACATGAGGTGAGAGGTGGTCAGGGACAGCTAGGGGCGCGGGCGGGGGGCCGCGGGCGAGCGCGCCCCCGGGGGCAGGGGCGTGGGCGGGCGCGCGCCCGGCGGACGTGGGGCTGCGCGCGTGGGAGGGGCGCGAGTGTCCGCTGGGCCTGGGCGGGGCGCACGCGGGACCCTGAGCTGCCTGCTGGGGCTTTGTGGCCCCGGTGCCCGCCCGGGCTCAGGCGGCGGGGGACCCCAAGCACAAAGCCCCCGGGGCCGCGCCAAGCCCGGACGCGAGTCTGCGGAGCGCGGGTCGGCGGGCGCCGGGCGCCGGCTCTTTGTGCCTTTTCATTAGCAATCTAATCCGAACAGCGTTGGGCGAGCTGCGCTGCCTGACAGACGGGCGGGCTGCCTTTATGCAAAGGACCCTGTGCCCGCGGCCGCCCCTCACTGGGGGATTATTGCTATTTCCAGAACTGCGGCCCTGCGTGGTCTGCGGTCCCTTTCCTTTGCCCCCCCCCCCCTCCGAAAGACTGGCAAGACGGGCAGGCCTAGAGGGGCGGCTTCCAGAACGCCAGGTCCTGCGGCTAGTAGGCTGGCTGCCCTGCCCCCAGATCGCTCCTGTAGGCAGCCGCTTGGCAGGAAGAGAGATGGGTTTGGGGGAGGGGGTCGGCTGGCAGAGGGAGGGGGCTGAAGGGCCCCAGCTTGTCACTGTTTATCTACCAAGATTGTTCATATTCACACAGGCCTAGCTGGTGGGGGCGTGGAGGCGGGGGATGCCTCCCCGGGG
>PVKM010009407.1:0-16848 GCA_004027735.1 Carollia perspicillata
GACTCCATCCACCCCTGTCCAGGATTGCTGGCAAAGTCTTGTCTGCTCTTTTGTCTGCATTGATACTGCAAGCAAACTGTTTTGCTTAGTTCCTTAATATTTGTTACCCTGAATTTTGACCTTTTCATCTCCTTTTTTTCTTTGATGAGCCATTTTAAAATTTAATTACTTAGAATGGTGCTAACGGGCCAGCCTGTGCCCAGCTGGCTGTGTTAGGTACTTGGCTCAAGGTTGAGGCACCCAGTTCAGAGTTGACCGTGTATGTTGGCAGACAAGCACAGTATGTTTTTGCATGGACGCTGTAGAGTTAGTAGCTATTCTCTCATTTTTCATATCAAACTCTACTTGGCACCTAGTGGGTTTTTTAACTGTTCATGGCTAGTATTATTATAGAATCTTTAACATTTATTCCCTAGGAAAGATGACTTCCTTATGTCAGAGTTACTTTTGGTCAAATAGGGCATATGGTTAAAGCTCTGATCAGCTCTTTGAAAGTACAGCATGTCACATACAAGTCATGTCAAAAATTGCCTTAAATATATATAAACTTATATATAGTATATGAGGGAGGACCCAAAACCCCCCTGGAATTATCTCATGGAGGGCAGGCCCTTGTAGTATAGGCTTCCCCCTGCTAGGTGGGTGTTCTAGAGCCCATCTGTATCAGTGTACCTGCTAATGTGGTTGTGAGAGGCTGCGTTCGGCTTCAGTGAATTTCTTGGGAAGACTCTCGAGTTTGCCTATTTCATGACGGGTGATTCACGAGCATACCTGCCCACACTGCGCTGAGGGTTCAGCACGTTTTGACCAAAAACCCTGTGACCCCCCCATGCCCCACCCTCTTTCTTCACCTGATCTTGCCCCCAGTGACTTTTGTTTTTGTTTCCCTGGACAAAGAAGGTCCTCAAAGGGAAATGTTTTGTCATTGTGGAAGAAAGAGGTGAAACAAAAAATGGCAGAAGCACTAAAGAGGCATCAAAATAGACAAGTTCAAAAAAACTGTTTTGAGCAGTGGCAAACATGCCTTAATAGGTGTATAAAATCAAATGGAAAATACTTTGAAGATGACTGAAGTTTAAACATGTAAGGATGAATATACAGTTTTTTATAAATAAAATCCCTTTGGGGGGTTCTCACGTATATGGAAGAATGATTGGTTTAAAAGTAGAAAAAAGCATCAGCTCACTCAAGGAAGTTAACAGTTTGTTATGTGAAAGGTTAAAGATTTTCTTTCCCTTTGTTTTCTGTAAGAATTATTAGGATAGGGAAAATAAGTAAGAGGGTTTTTAACAGGAATGCTGAATATCTCAAAATCTGTGGAGGCAGGGTTGTCTTGGTAATATACTTTCAAAATATAGTAATGATTTTTTGGGTGAGGAAGGGTTACCAAACTTTTTTTGGATTTTGGTGTTTATTCTAGCTGGGGCTACCAAATTGTAGATGTCTTATCTGGTTAGGTAGTGATAAACTGTGACTTAGCATGTTTTGTGAGTGTTGGGCATTATGTCACAGGAGTGATAGGAAATAATTCTGTGAACGGCTGTTCTCTGGGTTAACTTAGATAAACATGGTACATTGAACCAAAATGAAATACTTCATCTTTGTCCCCAGCTGTTACTTAATCATTTGTAACAGCCTGAACAAGTATTCTTTCTTTCAGGCCCTCCCCTTTTCTTCCTACTCTAGGAAAAGAAGGGAGGGGGAACCCGTGTAAAGTAGCATATCACTAATTCAGTCTTTTGCGATACCATTGAATTGTTAGGGGTCACTTCTGTTGTGATTGCAATAGAATAGCAAAGTAGTGGCTGCCATGCCCAGCTTGTAATGTTCCTTTTCAGTATGTTTTATATTCTTTGATGCCCCATCAAGCGTATCATAACCTTTATTTTCTGGAAGTTAGCTTCGTTTGGTCTGTAATCATGATACAGAATCTGTGTTATACACAGTTGTGAAGCAGGTATGTGCTGCACTTAAATGCCATTGTGAATTCCAGGAACAATGAAAGCTGTGAGTGGTGAGTTCCTGAAAACCTTTCATGATGCTGTTCTCTGTATTACTCAGTACTATTAACAAACGATAAAGGGTTTTCCCATTAAATTGTGCATTACTAACCATCCAAATCTCCTGAGGCAAAGTTCGAAATTCCTATGAACTAGCTTTAGAGAATACTCCTTTAAAAGAAAAAAAGGGGTGAACTAACTCACTGAAAAAAAGTCAGCCCCCAATATTTCGGAGCTCAGTTTGAGAAATACTATATTTTCTGGCCTAGAGTTTGTTCTGTTGTTCCTTAAGGTACTTTGTTGGGGCTGGATGCATTCTGTCAGTGCTTAGAGCCTGTGGGTTAGTCTTTTCTAATGCCTTTGCCTGCATTCACACCCTCCTGGTCTTGGCACTTCTACCACTTTTACATAAGAATGTATGGCTTCCTATGCGATAGGATACATCTACTTTAATTCATCACAGTTCTATGTAGAAGTTTTATGTGGCACCTAAGCAAAATTGACCCAGTTTGAAAGACGGAGGCTCTTGGAATAGATGCTGTCAGAATTATTTTATTTGTGTCATAATTGAACCTAAGATTTTATATGCTTTTTTTTTTTTGGTAGCAAGGAAAGGATAGCTCCGGGAGATTCTTATCTAATTCATATCTTAATTCTACCGCCGTCTAGGTGTGGGGCTTCAAAAGTTGTTTTAGCCCTGTCACTTCCTTTACAAAAACAATGGCTTTTATTCTGCATGCCTTACTGGAGTTGCTCATCATTTCTGTGATGGTCCAGCGAAGAAGGCAAACAGAAGATGTTCTTTGGAAGTTTTTACATTTTAAAGAAACAGTGAACTTTTTTCCTCTCTAAAAGGTATTGTGGGGAGGGGTCTTTCAGAGACTGTTCTATTTTATTCCTCTGACTTTCTGTAAATAAAGAGTAGCTCTTATGCTAATAAATGATAACTCCTTTTTGGAATTAGCATTCCAAAATGTACCTTTAATGTAGCAGAAAGAAACAGAAAGTGCCTTATCTTCTAAACTGTTTTGATAGGCGAGGCACCATAGATTGAGAAGTTAGAAAGTGGGCATCTGCCTTTCATGTTAGGCTTCCTGTTAACAGGACGAAATTCTGTGGTTTCCTTATTCTAACCCCGTATTGCCATTTGATTGGTCATTGATCAAATTCACCCCTTCACAGACCACACTTCATGTGATTCTTTAGACTTGGGGATTTACCCAAGCACTTTTTTTCCTAGGCAAAATTAAGTTCTCTTTCATGTCTTCATTTTGGGATTGTATAGTATGTTTAGGTGAAGAGTTTTTCCAGGTTTTTTTGAGCTGAAATCAGAAGTTACAGACTAAAAGGAATGCTGGAATTACTTGAAAGCAGGATATTGGCCTCTGTTGGAGGAAAGTTGTTCAAGTTTAATTGATTCATTGTTATGTCTCACCTTATTCCTGGAAAGGACTTAAGGTGACAGGTACGTACAAGACTTTCTCCACACCCAAGCTTTGTGAAACAGTTGCTAAGATTCACTTTCTCACCTTCCAGTCACTCCTCCACCGTGAACTCTGGCTCTGCCCTCCTCACAGTGCTTCGCAGCAAGGTCTCCAGGGATCTTTGTTGCTAACAGACACAGTTCTGTATTTGACCTTGCTGTCAGGTCTAAAACTGGCTGCCCCTTCCTTTTATGTACATGTTTTTCGGATTGTAACAGTGGTATATGGTCATTGTAAACATTTTGGAAAAAGACACTGGTAATCTCAGTCCGTAATACTTTTTCCTCACTGAAATGTTTCTAAGACGGCTGTCTTGTTCCTTTCCTCCTATTTTCTTTCCTTCTGTGTCAGTTTACTTGCTGGATACCTCTATCTTGCAGGTGTGGGGGCTAAAAAAAAATTAATACTTTTTCCTTCCACCTTGGAAGTTTTTCTGGTTGAACTAATATTCAAATTAACACGGACAGGTAAACAGGAGCAAAGTAAAAAAAAATAATACTTGTGCACGGGTAATTCATATATGCATGAAAATTCCAAAGACAGGCAACATTGGGTATATATAGCATTTTGGACAAAGGAGGAAAAGGCAGCAGCGAGGGGCAGGGTGGGGGCTGGTGTTAGATTTCTGAAGCGAGAATGAGTGATTTACAGGTAGTTGAGGAAGAGCCAAGTATGTATCGCAGGAAACTTTTTGCTAGGCAACTCAAAAACAGCGGGGACACAGAGGCTATCTAGCTAGCCTGCCCCTTCCTAAAGCCCTCTTTTTTTCCCCCATACTTAATTCAAATCAGGCTACTCGGGTTAAGGTGAACATCCTAAGACTTCCTTCCTGAAACAGGTTTTTCTGTCTCAATCGCTTAGGCAGGAAAAGGAGGGGGGAAGGTCAAGGGTTCTTTCTGAGTTTTGTTTCTTAATAAACATTAAAATCATCCCCAAATGGGGATGAAGAAGCTTCTGGGTAGCAAAATTTTGGTTCCCTTCACAAACAACATCTGTTAAAACGGAGCTTACTTTTGCTTTCCCCGCTCCGAGTCTGCTCTGCTGCCTTTGCTACATCTCAGTACCAGGCGCTACTCTGCATCCCGTGGAGAAGCGAAGAGATGCAGAACCGTCTTTGACTCCTCTCCTTGGATCCCCATGTATAATTAGTGGCTAAAACTCTGCCTTTTCTTCCTTACTGATCCATTTTCCTTGTTGTCTCTCCACTCAGGGCACCTTAGCTTAGACCCTGATTGTTTCTCACTGACCTCAGTTTTCCAGAAGCACCATCTACGTTTGAACCTCTTAGAGGTCTTCATTATATCCCTTCATCGCTGAGTTTAGAAAATCAGGGCTTCTCTGACCTCTTTCTGCACCCACAAAACTGAGGTTGGTGCAGTTGGTGCCTTCTCCTTTCAAACACTCCTTCTTTCTCCGTATCCCCCATGTAGCCCACTCCAAGTCTCCCAGCACCCCACTACCCTTATAACATATATCACATTCTGTTGTAATCACCTATTTACTTTTCTGTTTCCTCTAAAGCAGAGGTTAGGTCTTATTCGTAATTGTACCAGTAATAATCAGCCCAGAGTTTCAGTAAATTTTTGATAATAAGTGGACAGGAGGAAACGGGTGGCAGTTAATATGAAAAAAAAATCGAATCTCTTATGCTAGTTTATGGTTCTGGATGCCTTAAATTTTGTCCCTTAAAGTGGTATGTTTGGCCTTTGTTCATCTGTTCCTGTAGTGATGGCTCTGTGAACAAGCTTCCAAAGTGTGAAGCATGGTAGTAGGACAAAACAGGAGTGAAGCTGATCGGGTGGCTGGGGCAAGCTCCACCACCTGGCATTGTGGGGAAGGTTAGGCTTTCCTGTAGGTAACAGCAGTGTAGCAGAGATAAGGTGGCTGTTGAAACTAGGGCGGTTCTGCGAGGGATGAAGAAGAGGGAGCATATTAGTGACCTGGTGAACGGGTGTGGGCTCAGGGAGGAGGAATCCAAGTGACTCAACTTTCTGGCTTAGTTGACTAGGTACTTGATGTTATCATCAACTAGTTGTGTTGATTTTTGAGATTCTTGTTGACATCCAGGTGAGTGTGTCTGCTAGGCAGGCAGTAGGATACGAAGCTTGGCAGAGCCCACCAGTGGAGGGTCATCAGTTTGTGGTGGTGAAAAACTACGAGAGATCACTTAACTATTTGGCTTAAGAATAGTAATAGCATAGAAAAATGAGGAACTCTGAGGAACACTGATTAATAGCAGGGGAAGAAGAGGAGAGAGCTGGGAAAAGGCAGTGCCACAGAAACCGAGGAGTTGAAGTTGAAGGGGAAATTTGGTGATAAGAAAAAGCCATAAAATTTTTCCTGCTTTAAAGAGAATAACAAGAAAATGGGTCTGCCTTTACCCAGCTGTCAGCTGTCGGAATATAAATGCTTCAGCATGGACTTCTGCTTGGCTCTTTGCTGGGCAGTCCCACCTTACCCCTGTGGGGGCCGCCCAGCACCCCAGCCTAAATCTGGAACCCCCAACACCCCCGCATAAGGTCTAACACATGAGCTTTAACATTCTGTCCTAATTAAATCTAAGGTTAAAAACAGATTCCTGGGCCCAGTCCCAGAAATTCTGACTCAGTGGGCCCAGGGGTCTTAAATTTTTACAAGGACATTTCTGAGCGTATCAGAACAGTCATATGTAGGTAGGTGCTATAACCCTACATTTATTTAATTGCAAAACAGCAGGACTTTTTATGATGAACTTTAAAAATACAATTGTGATAAAAGAGATTGGCAACCATGGAAACCTGGCCGGAGCTTCCTGCAGTGCCTGTTTTAGGGAGTTAGGTGGGGGTGGGGAAGGTGCTACCATCTGGTGTATTCTGTTAGAGATGGAAAGTTTTTATTTTACGGATTTTGCAGCAGATACTCCTGGTGCCCTGCTCATGTTGGTGGGGTCCACCACTGATTTCAACCAAAACCCAGTTTCTTACTCTTAAGTGTTGCCAGTACATTTCTGTTTCCTTCCTGGGGGCCTTCAAGGTTTGCAAAGGAAGGAAAGAGGTTAACCCAGGACACCTTCAGCCAGTTTGGAACTTGAGCCTGAATGTTCTTTCTCACTCAAGGGACCCACAGAATTGTCACCCACCCTCCAGCAGTCACTCTGATTGCATCAAATGATCTTATTAGCTAACCCTCTTGTACATTTCCTTCCCTCCCTTCTGTTCCCTGGGATCATCTCCTATTTAATCCTGCTAAAACCTTATCTATTATTAATGCACCATTTGAGCTGACTTCACAGGTTAATAAATGCAAACAAAGCCCGCTATAGTCGCTTTAGTTTCTTCCTAATGTCCTTGTCTATCAATTTAGCACCTAAAATAATGTGTGGGGGAGGAAGGCGAATAGAAGAACATATTGTGCAATGCAGAATGGTACACACATTGCTGAAGTTTAAATTTATCCACAGACATTCTGTAATGAGATCATTATGTGAGAATGTATTGGATTTTTTCAACAAACTCCATTTTCATTTTTCTTAGAGAGGAGTTGAAGGGATATGGAAAAACCAGAAAATTGTTGACACATAGATAGCACTAGATGTGCCTCTTGTTCATTTTATCGTTTTATCTATTTTATTTATATATCTTCATCTTGTTCTTGAAGAATTCTGACTGGTTCTTTTATAAGACCAAATTATGGAATACATAACAGAAACTAAATGTTACAGTCCAGAAAAGGGGAACATCTTTATAGGTTTAGGATATAAATTGCCAAAGATCTATTTCAGGGATAACTTTTAAAATATACTTTGTGCGCCTTGAATGCAAGACTTCTCTTTACCTAGCTAAAAGATACTCATTTCCACATTTCTTCTTTTAGCAGGGACTGGACTGTAGGGATTAAAAGTTGCAATGAAAGGTACACTTGTTCTGGATGATCACACTTTCATTCTTCACGATTAAAACTGATAACTGGAAGCAGTTACCATAGAGGTGCAGCAACACTGCAGTAAAGGTCCAGACACACTGCAGTCAAGTTTAAGGAGTGAATGAGAGAGGGGTGTGCTGAGTTGCCCAATATGTGTGTCTTAGACTGGTGTCCCCATGAGTGAGAGTAGGTGAAATGCCATGTTCTTAACCGCTCTGCCTCACTGCCACAAACTCTGAGACTGAGGATGTTTATGTTGGTCTGTAGGTTTATTTTGTAGGAGACCAGCCCATCCCTATGGCACACTTTCTTCAGGGTGCTCTGTGTAGCAGTGGGCTATTTTGACATATAAATCAATGAGATCATTAGGTAGATAATCTAGTAGTCTAACTCCTTAGTTAATATTTCAGCACAGACTTAGAGAGGAAGTAACCAGTTCAAGGTAAAATCACTCCGTGTAGTTAATTAGTGATATCGCAAGTACTAGAACTCAGATCTCTGCATGTAATCATTTTTTGTCTAATTTCGAAAATGGTTCCCATTGCCACCCCAGGTCTGGAAACTTTTTCTGAAAAAGGAAGGCACTTTTTCTGAACTAGTTCCAGATGGGTTTTAGAATTAATAAGGATTATGGGTTTCAGATTTGATTTATGATATTTGCAGGAAAAAATGGCAGTTAAGAGCTTACACAAATAGATTGTTTAGAAAATCAAGACTAATAGATGGGCAAAGTGGGTAAGCAAACAAGTGAAAAATTATAAACATCTAAATATGCAGCAATGTGGGAATAGCTTAGAAAACAGTATAACAATTTTGATAGGCTTTTGCAACCACTAAAACGCTAGTCACAGTGACTTAGAAAGAGTGTTAATCTACCTGAAATTCTGGATGAGTTCCTTTTCTATTTGCCTTTCTTCTGTTATGTGCCTTTTACTTACTGGGTTATATTCGGTAAGTTCAAATTTCTTTATTTTAAGCAGTAATTTTAGGTATAGGATATTGACTAAATGTCACTTTTCTCTCTCATTCTCTTCACTGAGTCTGAACTTCACCATGGCCTATACAGCATGGAAAGTGGTTAGTTTGCTTATGTTATTCTCGATCATTAAAAACTAGCTGAAATGAGGGTTGGTAATGATTTAGTGAACTGATAGAAAATGTTTCTATTACTTGCTAGAACTATTTGAGTGTAAGTTAAAAAAAAAAGGTTTCCTAAAAACAAAATGAGTATCATAATCAAATGTGTATTTCTTTCCTGTAGAGCCTCTGTTATGCACCTAAAACCATATTGGAATCTGCAGAAGAAAGCACATCCTCTGGAAATTAGCAAGGAAACTCTGAGAACTCCCATGAGCCACCAAGAGCCTATACATGATGAAAAATGCAAAGCTCTCTCCATAAAATCAGGTGCCTTTCCTTCCACCTCTCCTGGTAAAGCATTATCTCGAAAGCCTCTTGGGATTCTTTCTCCAAATGTTCTGTGCAGTATGAGTGGGAAGAGTCCTGTAGAGAGCGGCTTGAATGTTAAAACCAAGCAGAATGCACCACCTGCAACAATCCACCAGGGCGAAGAAGGGGAAGGGCCACTTGATATCTGGGCTGTGGTGAAACCAGGAAATACCAAGGAGAAAATCGCATTCTTTGCAGCCCACCAGTGTAGCAATAGGGTAGGATCTATGAAAATAAAAAGCTCCTGGGATATTGATGGGAGAGCTACTAAAAGAAGGAAAAAATCAGGACATCTTAAAGAAGCCAAGACACAATTAGAAAGGATGAGGGAAGGCAGCAGCAGGTGCTTTGAGCCTGAGCCTTTCGCATGTGGCATTGAACACTGTTCCGTGCATTGTGTGAGTGACAGCGGGGACGGTGTCTGTGCTGCGAGGCCTCTGTCGGTCATACAGATGGTTGCCTTCCTGGAGCAAAGAGCCAGCGCTGCTCTACTAGCCGGTTGTTCGAAAAACTGCACTAACTCACCTGCCATGGTGAGGATTTCTGAGCACTCCAGAGGTGTGCCACCAGCCTCCGAGCCCTTGTCTGCCTCAGGAGCTTGTGAAGAACCCACGGAAAGGGGAAGTCCTGAGGGCAGTGAGCCCCAGAGTGAGCCCGTCCGTGTCCTCGACATGGTGGCCAGGCTGGAGTCTGAGTGCCTGAAGCGGCAGAGCCAGCGAGAGCCTGGGAGCCTCTCGAGGAACAACAGCTTCCGTCGAAATGTAGGCCGGGTGTTGCTTGCAAGTGGCACTCAGGCTGATGAAGACAAAGCAAACAAAGGCGCTTTGGAGACACCTGGCACTCAGGTGAATCCTGTGGGGTCTGTATCTGTGGACTGTGGCCCGTCTAGAGCTGACCATTGTTCTCTTAAGGGGAACCAGGCCTGGGATGGGGCTCCTCGGGGCTGTCCATCACTGCCAGCAGGTGTGGGTTTCCACGTGGATAAAGCAGAATTAGAGCCAGATCAGCACACTGCTGTGAAAAACAGCAGTCGATACGATGTAGAAATGACAGAGGAAATCGAGCCACCTTTTCCTCCTCGAACCTGTCCCCAAGCCACTGAGTTGCCCACAGATGCTGTTGATTGCATGAGTAGAGAGCTCGTGCCACAAAATCCTGAGCAGAGAAGAAGAGAGTCTGTGTGCGTTAGCGTCACTGTGTCCAAGGTGGAGGAGGACCAGCCTTCTGATTTCAAGTCCTGTGAAGACCCACTTCCAGGGAGGCTGTTTTTTTTGCCCCTAGGTCAGCAACAATCAGACTGTTCCCAGTTGAACGAAAGCACAACAGAAGAGTCTTCAGAGGCCAGCCAGCTTGCAGTTGCTGCTGAGGGTGGCGGAGCGTCTGAGGGGAAAAGTGTTTCAGCTGATTCATTTGGGCCAACGCCAGCCTCCCCTCTGGAAGGTACGGTGCCGGTACTTGAGGTGTCCAGCTGGAAGAAGCAGGTGTCTCATGACTTTCTGGAGACAAGGTTTAAAATCCAGCAGCTTTTGGAGCCTCAGCAGTACATGGCTTTCCTGCCCCACCACATCATGGTGAAAATCTTCAGGTTACTCCCCACCAAGAGTTTAGTGGCTCTTAAGTGTACCTGCTGCTATTTCAAGTTTATCATTGAATACTACAACATCAGGCCAGCAGATTCTCGCTGGGTTCGAGACCCACGCTACAGAGAGGATCCTTGTAAGCAGTGCAAGAAGAAATATGTGAAAGGGGACGTGTCCCTGTGCCGGTGGCACCCCAAGCCCTATTGCCAGGCATTGCCCTATGGGCCGGGATACTGGATGTGCTGCCACCGCTCTCAGAAGGGTTTCCCCGGCTGTAAGCTGGGTCTCCACGACAATCACTGGGTTCCTGCGTGCCACAGCTTTAATCGGGCAATCCATAAGAAGGCAAAAGGGACTGAAACGGAAGAGGAATACTGAAGTCTGTGTGAGCGGTGACAAGGACTGATTTTTACAACTGCAGAGTACCACCTAGACATACCGTTCAAGTGTTGCCTCTCCGAGTCCTCACTCTAGGAGAGTCTGTACTTACTCCTGCAGGACTGCCATTGCTTGGGCACTTTTTAATGGACAAGCTGTACAAGAAAACTGGCCTCATTGTTTTACAGTGGCGCTCACATTTGATCCAAGGTGGAAGCCCACAGTTTGGTTCACTTGGCTGTGAATAATTATGCCTGTTTTCCCACATCAAATCCATCTTTAGAGGATGCAGACTTGCCACTATCAAGGACATTTAGAAAAGTTCACTGCAGACTGTGCAGGCAGTTCCCCGAAAGGGGTTCCAGAAATGTTGTGAGCACTGGCGGCGTATTTGAAGTAAGTGAGTAGTGTCCTATGAAAAGAACAGCAGCAGTTGTGGATGAAAAGAATGCTTACGAAGGAAAAGTCAGGCACCTTACCTTAGACCTTGTATGCTTGATCCTGTGAGATTGATGTTTGTGGTTGGAGGTGGATTTCATGCCCTGTGGTGTTTACAGTGTATATAATGGTTGCGTTTTCATAGGGCTGTGAAAGTGCACATGAAACCCGAGCGCCTTTACCTGAGATGAGTGCTTTTGGCCCCTCTGTAAATAACACTTAAAAATCCGGTTGTATACAGTGGACAGCTGACTGAACACCATAATCACCACAATGCAGCTAGGGTAGTGTTGCGGCTATAATTGTGTGTGTGTGTTTTTTTATTGTCTCAAATTTGTATATCCTGTATAAAATAAGAATGTTTCCCAAATAAACTATGAATGTTTCCTGTATAATATATGAATGTTTCTGAGAAGAAACTCTAAATAGTAAAGAGGTTAACCTGTTGACAAGATACCAAATAATGGTTTAACTGGACAACCTTAAAATTAGCATAGAGAGCAATTCTTTGTTATATTTTAGTGATTCGACAAGAATAAGAGATTATATAGTCAGATTATAACATTCTGTCTATTCTGTCTGGTTACAAAATTTTTTTTAATTTCAATAAAAATATGCATCTTAAATGGGACCTGAGTTGCAGATTTTTTTCCCTTCTTTATTGAAGTAATGAAGGATATTGTAAATTGAGGTGTAAGAATTAAAAACTGTTTTTGGATTGTTATGGAGAGCGGGCGAGAATATTTTTTCTGCTACTGAAGAGAAGCTTGCATCTTAACAAGCTTGCGTTTGCACAGCCCTTTAACACTCACTTGGAGTTTGTCATCTGCCCAGTATTTCCTGTTGGATGAGGCATTATCTGGGAGATTCTTACAGCTTCCCTGGGCATAATTAATTAATCGTTCAGAAGTCATTAAGGATGTATACAGGCCTGTGGTCATGTCCTGCTTGGTGGGGCTGGGAGATACTGGGCCCCAGAAAGATGCCATGGAGGATCTAAAACTAGGCGGCTTGAAATTAAGTGCCCACCAAAAAACTCCGCAACCTGTGTGAGCTCTGGGCTGTGGAAAAGCAATGGTAAGTGACCAGGGGAGGGGCTGATGGGGAAGTGGTGAATGAGGGCAGTGCTGTGATGGTCCCAAAGGAGAAAGATGCTAAGGTTGAATAGGCTTTGGCCAAGTCCGCCGTGCAGAGTGGGGCAGCACTGGAGCCAGGTGGAGCCGGGGTCGCCTGTCGCTGGGGCAGTGTGTGGCCACAGAGCAGCTTCCAAATTGGAATCCACTTTGGTTTCCTCTCCACTTATCCTTAGGCAGTATCTGCTCCTTCCTGGGAAGAGGGCCCTAAAACTGAAAAGTGTTTCTTGATGCTGAACAGTTCTGCCCTTGTCAGACACATGATAATGATACCTCTGATAGGCTGGAGCCTGCAGGACCATTGATTGTGACACAGGACTGAGGAGAGGCTGGGAACAGTGTGCTTTGGTCTTCGGCCACTCCGGAGGCCCTCGTGGCGTCCTGTCCTTTCCCCGTGAGAAGCTAATGCTGCCATCTACACACCAGGAAGGAGATGTTGCTCTGGTACCACAGTCTGGATTTGGCCACCAGCAGCAATAACTAGACGAATCTTACACATCCCAGAACCCAGGGTACTTAAGGGATAGGTCAGGGTCAAGAGTACAAAGCTAAACAAAACACAACCCTTCTTGGTTGGAAGAAGGGCTATTTTCTGTTTGCCTGGGGCCAGGCTATCTGACAAGCTCTTAAGCATCAGGAAAGCAGGTCTGACCCAGTTGAACCCCTGCTGAGCCAGCCCGGCTCCAGCAGAGAGGAGGGGATTTGGGGCTGATAAGCTCCCTGAAGCGTCTATGGCCAGTGGTTTATCAGGGTTACAGCTTTGCAAACGTGCCTGTTTTTATGCTGTTTGATTTTCCCACTGGATTTTAGTAATGTTATCAGTGTTCTTCCTCATGACTCACCCTAGCTGAGGTATGTTGGACATGCTTTTTCCTTTTAATTAAAAAATTAACTACAGTTAATATACAGTGTTACATTAGTTTCAGGTGTGAAACAGTGCTAGACATGAATGTAACATATGAAGTATGTAACTTACTTGTTTAGTAACTATGAATGGTGGAAGTGCTTTTCAAACTCGGAGTCCCCTGGGCTGAAATTTCCAGTGCTTGTCTTACCCTGCGGTTTGCTCGACAATGGTGGTATCAATGTACCCTCCTCTAATAGGTTTGTTATGCTTCCTAATTTAGGATTAAAGAGATAGACAGGATTTAGAGTACAGCTGGGTGTGTGGTAAGTGCCCAGTAAATGTTAGTTACCATTATTATTGGCCCTTGGTCTGTATTTGCCCAGGGTGGACACACAGGATAAACACCCTTGGTTGGTTTTCCCAGCTCAGCTTTTCCGGGGCTGGTTTTCAGGGGGACACAAAGCTGTGACTGGGGCTGAATGTACCAGGAGCAGAGGACACGGTAAGAATGGCCTAACCTCATTTTGGCATGTAGTTCTGTCTTTTGAACGGTGTGGCAGGACGCAGTTCCCAATGTTGTGTGTGTGACCCTAACAGGATTTTGGCAGGTGGCATCAGAGTAGCCCCTCCCCGGTCTTCATTGCTCCCCTTAGGAGAAAGACGCTGTGCTGCAGAGCCCCCTAGTGCCAAGCCGGGGAAACCAGCCCACTTTTATTTCCCACAACAGCCCCACACTAGCTGCCTTGCTGCGTTGCCGTAGACCTTAGAATTACAAAGCTGAAACTGCGTGGGCATCAGGATCAGAGCTGCTTCCTCCCCTCCTGCCCAAATTAAGGAATCTTCTGCTTGGCTTTTGCTCAGAGGCTCTAATGCCTACTTTTTATCTCCCATCCCTCACTTCACCATTTGAAAGGAAAAACAAACCGAGAAATCCAGAAGAATCAGAGGGCGTCTTCCCCATCTCTGGGGCAGTTTGGCTTTGTCCCTTGCCCAGCAGTTGGGCTGTCCAATTGTACAGTTGGGCTGTACAATTCATCTCTTGGATGAATTGTACAAAGGGCTAAGATTTTAAGAAAGTTTCCGACCTTGTCAAAATAACTCTGGCTTTAAAATAGCCATGTCAAAGGATCATTCAAAATTGACCTCATATCCTGCCTTAGCACATTGATAGCTCTGCTCAGGAGGTCTCTTCTTTCTTTGGGACCACCCACCTCATCCTGCCCACCTTGTCTGGCTGGCTTCACCCTGTGTATCTGCCACTTCACCCCCCTTTTTGTATCTGGGCTCAGAGGGCACCCCAGTGCCGCACTCATACAGCACACAGCCCATAAAACGTTTATGTTACTCTCTCGTGACCGACTTAACGTAAGGGGCACTAGCAGGTTCTTGCTGCTCTGGGCTATCCCTAATTTTCCATCTAAACCTAAGAAACCTAAAGCAGAGTGAAGGGATCTAGGAAGATCTTTTCCTTTGGCCACAGCTGGTCCCTTGGGAGCATTCTTAGTTAGGGATACTTCATGGCAGCAACTGTCAGGTGTGTATTTGGTATGATCTGTGTTCGGTTCTTGCTATTGGCTCTCCTGGTTGCAGGTTGCTTTGGGCTTCCTGACTGCAGAAGGCAAGGGTTACCCATGATCTAGGAGTTCCCTTCCTGGCTGTGTCCAATCGCCCCTTCTAACTTGGACTTGTCAGGGCCTCCTTTGGACTGGCCTCAGACAGTTTTTATTGTATGGGCATTCGCAGGCAGTTTCCATTGCCTTCATTCCTCCTTTTCTCAGCAGGCTTGCTGTTCTCTCCTTCATCCCACAGCCTGCCACAAAAACAAGGACAGAATAAAGCCAGTCTGTACCAAAGCTGTCTTGCTGTGTACTGCAGACTGCACCAGTGATGAGCGGATGTTACCTAGCTCTTAGCGTCTGTTGGGGACCGTGCTCCCGTAAGTGCACTCTGCTGGGCCTAGCACTGGACACTAGGGACTGAGATAGTTTCTATCCCTGTTTTCCTTCAGGTTCAAACAAGCTAGTGTTGCAGGCTCTGAGTTGCTGTAAGTACCTGTGTGGGAAATGAACCCTCTTCCATTGACATAAATGCCGTTCCTACATCTGTGGCCATAGCTGGTGTTTGCACAAGCTCGTGGGAAGAGTAAACACCACTGTGGTTATGCACCCTTGGGTGATTTCCAGTGTATTTATACCTAACTGGCTTAAGCAAAACCAGTTAGGCAGCACCCCAATTCTAGATCATTTGTTTGACCTTAGTGTTATTTTAGAGCAGGAGAGTCACTAGCATTGGTAGCTGGGGAGTAGGAGCAGAGGCGGGGCACACACATTGGAGCAACCCTTGCAAGAGGTGTTTTTCTATTTAAAATGCAAAACAAAACCTACCCCCCTCAAAGGCCCCACACCCACTCTTTAATTTTGGGGCTCTTTGTCTCAAATTTTTTGGATTAAGGTGGGCTATCAAAAAGTTAAAAATTAGTAGTTCTGAATGTTTTGCCAGCATAGTAAGTTCTAAAGTTAGCATTTTGGGAGATAACAACATACAGCTAAAATTACTCTTGGAAATCCTTTGTGTCCATCAACTAGTAGAGGATGATATATACAGTGGTGGGAAATGCAGAAGTTGGATGGGGTGCGGTGCTCACGCTGAGTGTGAGCAGTGTGCGAGAACAGACTTGGGGAACAGAACATCCCACCTGCCGGTTAATTGACATAGAAGGACCTGTGCTATTTAAATTATTTCCCTTCTGTCTGCACACCCCCCATCAGAAAATTGAACAGTTGCTTTACAGTCTGGAATTTTCAGATGTCTGTTAAGTAGTATAAAGGGACTAATGGCAGTTCTTAACAAAATAAATTCAAAATCAATTAGTTGCCCAACAGTAAAAGGTAGAGCAAGGTTGTATTTAAACTGTCAGCTTCCTGCCCATTAAAAAGTTATTCCATTGGCCCAGTGGAGTGAGGTCTGGTGGGAGGGTATGGATGGATCCAGGCCTGGCTCCCCAGCTGCCCCCTTCTGGAGCTGAGCCGTGGTCCTTCCTCACAGAACCGTCTGTGCAGGAAGCCGAGCATGATTCTGCTGCAGGCCGTGTGGCCTGCACAGTCGACTCTCCTTCCACTCCAGGCCCGAGTGCCTCTCTCAGCAGAGGTGGTGACTTGGCTGCCCTAGCGCCCAAGCTGGGACCTCTTGTATGACCTCTTCCTTTTCGGTGACCAGTAGTCTTGGCTCCGGGTCCCTCGACTTGCTCCCATTCTGTGCCCTGAAGAGGCTTTTTATTGCAGAGGGTCTCAAAAGGAAACTGCTGGCACGCACAAAATGAGCGAATTCGAGGAGGGTTTACTTACTACAAGGGGTAGAGGAGTGAGCCCTTCCCAATATTTTTGTGGCCCAGGGCCCATATCTTTGTTCGTATCGATAACATGTTGAAATATTTCTGGGTATCTTGAGTTAAAATATAAAAATAAATTTTACTTTGTAAAAAGCAACTTTTTTAAGAAATAATTTACATACTGTAAAATTCACCCATGTTAAGTGTACCATAGATTTTTAAATTTCTTGAACTGTGCAGCAGTCACCACAATCCAGTTCTAGAACTTTCTTATCCTTCACAATATCCCTTTGTGGGCATGGATTGTTTTC
>PVKM010009407.1:16948-37040 GCA_004027735.1 Carollia perspicillata
TGCGTGGCCCAGAGCCAGGTACCTGGGAGTCACTTTTACCAGAGGGGTGAAATACCACCTGGGACACAACAGGGCAAAAGAAGAGACTGAAGGACCCAGGGTTCTCTTTCTACCTTGGTACAGTAGACTGCTCTGTCCTGCTCAGTGTCCAGGGGTGATCACTGTCTGGACTCCTGAAGCACTCCCTTGCTGTCCTGCCAGCAGGACCTTGCCCCACCCCATCGCTCTGCCTCCTGTCAGTCACAGCGTTGGCCACTGTAGCCTTGGTGGAATCTCTGCCACTTGGCACCCGAGTTTGTCATCCTGTGATTGCTCCTGGTGACTCATCCGTTGTGTTATATCTAGTCTGTGGCTCTGGCAGTCGCTGCTGCCCACAAGGGCTGGGCTGCTGACCAGCACTGCAGCAGAGGCCTCTGCGGTGTGCCCAGTTCACCCTGCTGTGCCCTTCACCTTGGAGAGAGTGACTCAAGACTGGTGAGGGACACACACTAGGTCTCCCAGAACTCAGCTGTAAACAGACCCACCTAGTCTACTTAAAGCAAGAAAGGGATTTGTTAAAAGATAGTAAGTTCTCCCAAATCCATGGGAAGGTCAGAACACAGTCTCCAAAGCTAAGCAGCAGGGAAAGATGCAGTTACACCATGGGGACTGCTTTGTAACACTGTTCTGATGAAGCTGGGTCTGGACACAAAGCTCAGCTACCGCTGAGCCCCTGGAAGAACCACCACCTTGGTGCCATGTTTACTCCATGCACAGGTCCCTTGGGCACAAGCTCCACTGTGAGTCCCTCAGGTGTGTCTGGCTGAACCTGGCCACATGACTATCTCCCAGATGCCATCCATGTATGAACAGCCAGGCCACATAAAACTCACCAGTGTGCCCCTGGTCAGAGAACTTCCGTTCTGACTCTAGCTCCCTGTTGCATGATTTTGGGTCTCTCTAGTTTGTTCTCTAAGCCTCTGGTTTCTCACTGTAAAATGGGCACAAAGGCTCTTCCCACTTTGCTCACTTGAGAGATATCACTGGATCTAATTTTACCTTGTTTACCTCTTCAATGAACCTACCAGAAAAATTTACATGTGGGTTACACCATTTCCATTGGACAGTGCTGTTCCAGATCAGTGCTTAAATATTAATGTACACAGGACTTATTGAAATGAAGATTCTCGTTTAGTGGGTCTGAGGTGGTACCCAAGATCCTGCACATCTTCTTTTAAAGTGAAATTTAACAGAAAATTAAGTTTATTGGGATAACACTCGTTAATAACATTATACAGTTCTCAGGTATACAAGATTCTAATTTGACACCTGTGCAACTCGACTGCATGCTTACCACCCAAAGTCTAGTCTCCTTCCATTAACATGTATTTGACCCCTTTGACCCACCTGCCACCTCTTTCCTCTCTGGTAACAACGTTCTGTTGTATCTAATGAGTTTGATTTTGTTCCTTTTTGTTTTCTATTCCAAATGAGTGTATGGCTTATGTCCTTTTCCTTCTGATTGATTGCACTTAGCATAATTCTCTCCAAATCCATCCATGTTGTCTCAAGTGGCCGTATTTCAGCTTTTTATGGTTGCGTAGTATTCCATTTGCATATATATACCACAGTTTTAATCCACTCACCTGTCAATGGATGATTAGGCTGTCTTTGTGTACTGGCTATTATAAATAGGGGTACATGGGGTACATATCTTCATAAATATGTTTTTACATTTCAGGGGTAACATATAGTAATTCTAGTTCTTCTTTTTGTTTTTAGAGGGATCTCCATTCTGTTTTCCATAGTGGCATTCCCACCAACAGTGTACGAGGGTTCTGTTTATTCCATATCCTATCCAACGCTTATTTCTTGTCACTTTGATAACAGCCCTTCTAACAGGGGTGAAGTGGTATTGTGATTTTGATTTTAATTTCTCTAATAACTAGTGATGTTAAACATCTTTTCGTTTGTCGGTCATCTGTATGTCTTACTTGGAAAAGTGTTTATACAGGTCATCTGACCCAATTTTGAATCGCATTTTGCTGTTGTTGAGTTGTATGACTTCTTTATATATTTTGGATATTAGACCCTTATTGGAAGTATCATTTGTAAGTATCTTCTTCCATTTCATTGGTTCCCTTTTTGTTTTCTTGATTTTTTTTCTGTGCAGAAGCCTCTTAGTTTGATTTTTGCCTTTGTTTCCCTCACCTTTGGTGTCAAGTTCAAAAACACCTCAGAAACCAAAATCTGTAAGTTAAGTGTCTGCTTTTTTCTGTGCATTTTATTGGTTTAGGTCTTAGATTCAACTCTTTAACCCATTTTGAGTTAACTTTTGGGTATGATTTAAGACAGTAGTCTAGTTTCATTCTTTTCTACGTGGCTCTCCAGTTTTCCCAACACCATTAATTGAAGAGATTTTCTTTTCTACCTGTGTAATCTTGGCTCCTTTGTTGAAAAGTAGTTTCCTGCATATGTGTGGGTTTATTTCTGGGCTTTCAGTTTTGTTCGACTGGCCTGTTCTTTGGTGAACACCATGCTGTTTGGATGACTACATCTAGTTTTGTAGCAGTTCGATGCATCATATAGCATGACACCTCTGACTCTCAAAATTGCTGTGTCTGTGTGAGGTGGACCTTCTGGAGGCAGTATGTAGTTGGGTCTTTTTTTAATCCATCATACTACTCTGTACATTTCGATTGGTAAGTTCAGTCCACTTCCATTTAAGGTGATTAGTGATATATGAGGACTTACTACAGCCCTTTTATCTTTTGTGGTTGCCCTGTGTTTCCATTGGCTTTTTTCCCCTGTGATTCATTAGGTTTATGTTAAAAAAAGTTTCACACATGGTCCCTCTTCTGTTGATTGCATCTTATTTTCATTTACCTGTGCAAGTTCATTCCTTTCCTTCCTCCCTTTTGGTGTCACAAATTATCCCTCTATGCTATGTGTTCATTTCCAAATTGCAGAACTTAGTCTTTAAAAAAAAAACCTTCTCCTTTAAACTTCATCAAGTTTATCCAACAATAGGTTCCGAAACAGAGTTGCAATTTCCTGTTTCTGTCATCTTACTCAAGCTCTGTAGACTTCTGTCTGTTTCAGGGGAAAGCTCCTCTCATTTCTTATAATGCAGATCTTGTGGTGTTTAATTACTCTGGCTTTTTTTTTTTGGTCTGGAAAAGCCTTTATTTCTCCTGTGTCTAAGGGATAACTTCGCTGAATATATTATTCTTGGCCAATTATTTCTCTATTTCAGTACATTAAATATTTCATTCCATGTTTCTTTGGCTTGTAAGGTTTCTCCTGAAAAATAAGATAATCTAATGGGGTTTCCATTGTGGTTTACAGCCACTCCCCACCCACCTGCCCCAGCTGCCTTGAGAATTCTGTCATTAACTTTTGCAAGTTTTAATATAACGTCTCTTGAAGGTCTTTTTGCTTTGAAGTGGTGTTAGCTTCTTGGATTCTGGAAGAGTCCAGCTCTTTCCACACGTTGGGAATTTCTTACTGGTTACTGCTTTTAATATGCTTTCTGTTCCCTTCTCCTCTTTGACTGGTGTACCCATCACCCGTATGTTGCCCTTTCTGATGGAGTCAGACAGTTCTTGCAGAGCTCATTTTCTAAACTCCTAAGTCTCTCTCTTCTTCCACTGGAGCACTTCTAGGTTTCTGTCTTGGAGCTTGCTGCTTCTCCCTTCCGTCTGGCCTGCTTCATTTCCAGCGCTCTCTAGTGCACTGTTCATCTCAATCATTGAGTTAAGCTCCAGAATTTTTTTTATCCTCACCCAAGGACATTTTTTTCATTGCTTTTTAGAGAGAGGGAAAGGGTAAGAGGGGGCAGAGAGACAAGAGAGAAACATCGATGTGAGAATTGTCCGTGGATGCCTCTCGTACATGTCCTGACTAGGGACTGGTGACCTTTTGCTTTGCAGGACAACGCCCAACCAACCGAGCCACACTGATGGGGGCTGTTTGTTTCTTTCTTGTAGTTTCAATCTCTTTGGTAAAGTACACCTTTTGTTCATTGATTTTATTCCTGAGCTCATTGAACTGCCTGTTTGAGTTTTCTGGTATCTTATAACTTGTAATTCATAACTGCAATCTTTAATTCACTTGTCATTTAAATCACAGCCTTCCATATCTTTGAGTTTGGTTTCTGGAGACTTTTCATTTTCTTTTTTTGCAGAGAAAAGAATTTACTGCAAGGCTGCTAGACAAGGGTAAAATAGACAAAACTCAAATTTGTCTCCTTGAACTCAGGCTTGAGACAAGTTTTACGAGGTGAGGTTAGTAAACCGCTGTATATATTCATAAGTTCTAATTCAGGAGGGTCTGACTGAATGGTTCTGAAACTTAGCCAATTAAGGTAAGGTATGGGAAGACCAGAGAAAGTACAAAGGAATTCCAGTTTGGCGGCATTTGATTGGTTGAAGTCATGAACTCCTTGTTTGGTTTTCCTTTGGCCTGGGCAACAGTTCCAGCAGGTTACCCTTCACTTTGGAAATGGGCCTATGAGGACCAAATCTTCAAAGCACTTCTGTGGTAGTGTGAAATCTGGTTGCGTTGAGGGCTCGAGGTCACATCAGAGACACTCAGTTACTCACTGTGCAGACTCAGGTTGGCTAGACTATTTCAGCTGTCAAGGTAGGAAACGTTCACGACTGTACGCAATTTTTATAAAAGCTTATTTGAGCCCAATTGATGACACACCAGGGACCTAGATCCCAATGCTCCCGGACTTATTTTCTGTATGTGCTACTCTGTTGCCTTGGTTATTCTTGGTACTTGATACACTGTTTCTCTGCCAGCACAATTGAGGTAGTGAACTCTTCCTTTTCAGGTATTGTTTTGCTCTTAACAATGAGCAGGTCAGTAAGTAGATGCCCTTCATATTCCAGTAGATGGTGTGAAAGCACAAGCCTTTTGGTTTCTCTTACCTGCATTATTGGCAATCCTGGAATCTCGGTGGGACAGTGTCACTGTAGCTGTGGAAAATGCACTGTACCCCCTCAGGCGGGGAGCATTCCCTCAGTGTCCAGGTGACTAAGTCGTGCCACCACCCCCATGGTGTGGCGTGGCAGGCAGCAGGGCTCCAGGCTGGGAGTTCCCAGCACCACCTCCTTGTTACCAGTGGCTGCCCCAGTGCTGTGCCATGTGAGGCACCTCCACGGCCTCTGGGGGGTTTACTGCAGTGCGTGGGTGAGGAGAGTAGGGTTCGTGAGTCTGGTGGCTTTGCCCTCTCACTAGTAATGGTAGCTGCTAGTCCTCAGCAGTCACACCACTGTACTGTCTCTGCTTGTCACTGGCTTCTGAGGCAGCAATGTTGCTTTTGCCCCACCCCACCCCACCCTCCAAGTTGCGGTGTGAGGACTGCAGCCAGAGAGCTCCACATCGATCACGTCAGTTGGGGCTGGGGTGGGTGCCAAACTGTGTGTCTACCCCCATCGCCGTCCTTCCCTCATCCGGCCTCCTGTGCCCGTTCCAATATGCCCACCTTCAGATGTATCGACATGTGGATCTTTCAGACACGTTTGTGTGTTGAGCAGAGGATCCTTGGTTGAATTGTAGTTGGGTGTCTAACTTGTAACTTTAAGGGGAGATACAAACGGTCTTCTCACTCTGCCCTTATGCTGAGGTCACTCAAGATCATGCATTTCTAGCACGCTCCCAGGTAATGCTGGCACTGCAGGTGCCAAGGTCACTCCTTGACTAGCGGCAAGGCTGTAGAGAAATCTAGGAGCTACAGGGTCTTGGGCATGGTGTTCACAGAGATCTCTGTAGTCCTTCCGCTCTTAGCAGGTTTTATCTCCAAGGCCCTCGAGTGGGTAACAGAACTCCCACCTGAAGCCAGTGTCTGCACCCTGGTAGCTCCCCCATTCGTGGGTGCTGTCGGAGCCCTCCCAGCTCGGAAGGCAACTACTGACGCTGACACGGAAGACGTGCTCTGTGTCTGTCGTTCCTCAGTCAACCTTGGAATGGGATGTGTCTCTCCCACCTACTACTTTCAGATCACTGGGCACTTTCTTACCCAGATCATGACCCACGTATTGGCTTATGTTCTACAAATGTCTTCCAGATGATGTTCTTAAACTAGGGAAATAAGCTGCTGGGAATGGTAGGAAAGCCCCTTCTTCAGAGTCTAGGTATTTCCTGAAGTTGTACAGCAAATGCTAAAAAGCCACACCCAACGGAGGAGGTAACGAACGATCTGGAGATGTTACCGCCTCAGCCACAGGACTCCTAGTGACTCTGAGCTTCTGGCACTGAACTGGCTGTAGCCCATCCTTCAACATGTACCTAGTGCTGTCCAGTATCTCCTGCCTATTTCTTACTTCTTAAAGGGGACTGTTCAAAATCTCCACTAAAGTTGCCCCCACCACAGACGCTCTCTCATGTGTTCCTATAAAACTCAGCAAGAAAGTCACTGATATGGCTCTTGCTGTTTTACTATCCCTTTTCTTCCAGAAAAGATTGTCCCTAGAGAAAAGAAACTGGTGGTTTCTGGTTTAAAAAACCCCACTTTATCTATTTAACTCTAAGCAGACTGTGAATTCCTTCCCCAGAGTGTTTCCTCTCCAGAACCTTGGAATGGGGGCTGGCGTTGGCTTTCTCTCATTTAGCCTTTCACAGCTGAAGTTAGATGACTTGCTCAAAAGCCCAGTTTCCAATTTCCTGGTACCTTTTGTTGAAGCGACTTTCAAATGACCTCTTTGTTCACAAAGGACAAAGTTACCCATCCCTAGTTCTATCCATTTGCTTCAACCTGATTCCTACATCAAACACAGTGTAACACCAGGGGCTGGAAATTTCCATATGCATACGGGATGGGAACATGTCTGTAACTCACACAGAGAGACTGAAGAACATTAACAGAAGTACACGCCCTGTTCAGGCCCCTCCATCTCTGTGCCTGCCTTCCTCCTGCTGCAGGTAAGGAGTAGGGCGGCCACAGCAACAGTTCGTCACCATTTCTCCAGGTTGGCCTGACTGTTCCCCTGTAGTCAGTCTTGGTATCCCTGAGCCTGCAGGATTATCCATCTGGGAGAGACCAGTTCCTGGGGGGAGGAGATCCCCCCACACCCTGGTAATTGGCAAATGGCTTGACAGATTCCCTTTAATCTTTATCATTTTTCTTTCTCTTTCGTCTTGAAGAAAATCTGGGCAGGTTCGTATGGGCATCCTAGAGACTGCCCCTTCCCTCCCCAGGCAGCTGTCACGACACCAGATCACTACAGGGCACAGGCATCATGCAATGGCCACCAAAGGAAAATCCATCTTCCAAGAAAGTACGTAACTAGTCAGCAACCAGTTTCCAGATCACTAAAGATGGATCATTATTGTGGCCAACCACCATGAGCAATACTTTTTAAGAAGCATTAGTGGGCGTATTTTCTCGCCTGGCAAAAGATTATCCTGTAATTTAGATAAAATATTCCAGTGTCAGACCTCATTCTTGCTATCTGTAATGTATCAGTATTAAGAAAAAGACATACATATTAGCAAAGTACTGTTAAAAGATTTATTATAATAATAGAATAAAAGTTTAGAAAACATTTGTATGACTCAAACTAGTTTGGAAGTCGCAGAGCAATGGGAGATTTCTGCAACGTAACACCGTAGGAGACTCTCAGACACTGCAGTTCTTTAACAGCAGGCCACCGAACGCTCTCCTCCCGAATCATCAACGCACGAGTCCTTAAATGAATCCTGTCCGCCACACCCAGTGCTGACATGTTGTCCAGCTTAACTTACAGATGTGCAAAACTTTTCTCAGTCACACTCCATTCCAGAAAAGTCCTCAACACACCATTTTAAGCAGCCTATTTGGTGCCACTGGGTTTTTATTAGTATTACCTTGTTTCAACAAATCATTTTAATATGGAAAAAAGGACCAAGTTCTATGGCTTTTTGTTTAAAAATAAAAACCAGCTTCAATTTTTTTAAAAAAGCTGTTTACATATGGTTCTGGCACCTACATGATAGATTTTAATGAGCAGCAAAGAGAGTAGAAAACAGTGGTTGAAATGTATGCTTCAGAATATTTACAGGGTGGATCCAGTGCAAAATAATGAAAACCAAATACTTCAGCAGAGTAAGCCAGTATGTTGGTGTTCACGACCACTAAAGGGTTTGATCATTTAACCCTCAGTAAAGTGCCTCTAGGTGATAACAACAAGAAACGTACCCTATCCCCACATTCCCCATATCCTTGCAAGTTTGGTAGAATTACTCTCGATGCGCGTCTGCGATCTCTGGGTTCTGCTCTGCAGCTGCCCTGCAGTTCACGGTTCCACAAGACGCTCACTTGAGAGAAAGCACGACGAGTGTGCCTGTCGGCTGAAGCCAGTCTCTGCCCTCGTGCCCCGAGTCCCGGTCTTTCAACTCTGGACACTAATCTCTTCTCTGTAAGGGCTGGAAGTACCTGGATAACTCTCACCTCATGGGATTTTAAGTTCATTTGGTAATTTGTTCAAGTCTGCCACCCTATGAACTACAGGCCTGGATGGTACAGTGCAAGCAAGCCCACGATCATAAAGCTGAGTGGTTCAAACAGGGGAGCCTGCTTCCTCCCAAAGTGGAAAATTCACAGAGCGGGGGAACTTGGGACTTCTGGAGAGGAACAGACGTACTGCTGCAACTCGACTCAAAACCCGACCAAACACTATACCAGCAGCAAGAGCTATATAGCACCTCGGATTTAGAGGCAAAGTATCACCTATAATAATTACAATAATTATTATACTACCATGCTAGTCACACTAATAAGATACGGTGATAATGCCTGTTAGGAATTTTTCATGGGACTGCTTTTTGTAGTTGTTACACAGGATTTTTTTCTTGCAGTTATTAAAAATAAACTACTTACATATTTGTACATAATGCCTCTCTACAGTTTTCTTATAAGATTGTCACTAAGAGAATGACAAGACACATTAGCTGAAAATGATCTCTTGGCGAGGAAAATTCTTCCCACAGATCTTTCCCCAGGAAAGAGAAGAGTAGCATCAGCTCTAGTGAGGGGAGGCAGTGTACTCAGGGCAACGGAGACCTCTAGGAAGCAAACAAGTAGGATGGGTTTCCCTGGGAAACCGGCCACCTACCAGACCCCTCTGGAAGCACCTGGGACACCAGAAGACAGCAGAGGCCACTGACGCCAGTGGCCTTTAACCTGCACCCAGGCAGGCATTTAGCTTACATTAACGAAGACCTTGATGACTTCACCTTTCACTCGCAGAAAATCAGTTCAGTTTTAAAATGCACATAGTGTAGATGGCAGGAATTCCATAACCTAGTTAAGAAGGAACTTAATTCCCCTCAGAATATAAGAAAATAGGTTTAGAATCTCTAGGACATTATTGCAGCTAGAATTTCTTCTGTCCATGGATATGGGTCCTAAAGAATAGACCTTCGTTTCTTTGGTGTGTGGGGAGAAAAACAGGAATGTCTCACGAACTACGACAGAGCAGCACGAGGGAAATAATTTTTAAACTACCGATCTTCCCTCAAAACACTTCCAAACCCAAAATCCTTGACCTAAAATGCAAACATGACAAAATTATAAAGAAATCAAGTATTTCAAATTGCTTGCTGGTTCTCTGTACAAAACCTATCGCATAAAACAAACTCATATTAAACAGTTTTTTATCTTTCAAGTCCTAATCATCAAGAATCACTTCCTTGTGATTCAGCCTCTACAATGTAAAGTGTTCAGGAACAGTCTCAGCATCACAAGGACCAACACACCAGCCTGTGTCTGTGGGTCCCCTGGGCTGTGATCAGAGGGAGCCCCAACAGAACTGTCCTGCTCTGGTCCTTCCTCCACCAACGCTAGTCTGGGCAGCAGGACCTCTGACCGCTCTGTTCTGTTAGTTACCGTAAGGATGTCGGTCACCACCACTGGCCATTTGACAAACAGAAATGCTTGCCTCCCTGCTTTAAAACAAAACAAAAAAAGTTTAAAACCTTTTTGTTCCAGGGATGATCTTGCCTAATAACATAAAGTTTGCTAGTTTACTTTCCTGATGCAAATCTGGCATGTTTTGATCCATGCTTGTTAACGGTGTCCAGTGTAAGCTTTAAACCAGGAGGTCACCGAGGCCGCAGCGGAGGAGATCATCCCGCCGGCACTGCTGCTCGCGATGGGCGGGGACGCCTGGGTGCTCTGGCTCTGAGAGACCTCCACAGGCTGGGAAGGGATATCGCAGAACCGGGGGCTCGGCAAGTTCTCCCAGTCTGTGCCCAGGTCCGTTTCCTCGTCACTTACACGCTCCTCTCCACTCTCATCTGATTCTCCGGCAGCTCCGGGATCCACAAATTCCATGGACTCCTCCAGGTCTGCTCGCACTTCAAAGGGTCCCGACCTGTGTGCAGACAGACAACCAGTACTCTCACAACGTGTGACAGTAGGTGACAGAAGACCTGACGGCATGTGGGAGACCCAGAGCTATGGCTGCACCTGCTTCCTAAGTCTGCACTGTATTCAGTTGCTCTTAGTCTGAATTTCTTTTCCTTTTAATCTAAATAATAACTCCCATCCAAGTAATGAGTAGTGTACCATACCACACTTCTCAATTCTACCTACTTAATTTGTGAAGACCCTGGATGGAAAAATCCGTCCACTGGTACCATCAATTCTGGTCTGAAGTACGATTTTCTGTTTTAAACAACTGCATTACCTATGCATTCCAATGACACAATTCTGACAAAGTCACCTGATGTATATATTTGGTATGTTTGTTAGTGGAGCAAGTATCAAATGGTGTACAAAGAAAATGGTAAGATGTTCTCTGGCTTATGAAAGCCCCCAATTATTAAACGCAGACTCAAAAGAGCTCAATGATGCGGCCGTGTGCGTGTTAGCACAGCTTCCTGGGGAAGGTGTCAGCAGCAGCTGCCGAGCACGTTCAAGGTGTCACAAGGTGTTCTAGGGACACGTTTACAGAACAGAATGAGATTATTTAGAATATATTCGTCTGGAACAGTGCGTATTTCTATATTGTCTTTCAGGAAATATTTTTTTATTCTCCAAAGGTTCCTTATAATGTCCTCAGCTCCAAACTCAATAACCTTTCTTTCTCAGGCCTCACTCCCTGTGATAGGCCTTCTGCTTCTCCCTGTTCAAGTGCCCTCCAGATCCTGCCTCACGGGAGCCAGGCTGCGCCTACTCAGGCGGGCAGTCACGCCCCAGCACAGTCCCTCCAGGGGAGTTCCCTGCAACCAGTGCCTCCAGCAGCCCCTATCTATCCACTGTAGCCCCCAATATAATACGGTCCAATGCCTTGGTTTGTTTAAAAGTTTCACTAGTAATTACTTTGGGGAGAATGACAGAGGAGAGCAAAAATAACAGAGAAATGAGAAATATCCTAGAATTGTACAGCCTGCCCTTTCAGTCCTTGGTCCAAACTTCTCAGTCTTTACAATGATAAAGGCCTAGTGTTTGCCCCCTATGCCCCTCACCAGGCCTGCACCTGCTGACTCACATGTTCTAGGGTCAAGTAGCCGCCTTCCCTCCAAGACAACCACGCTGCTTCCCAGTGGGAACACAGCAACAGGAATGGCCAATGTTTTTTGCTCTAGGCACTGTTTTCAAGGCTTTGCAAGTATTAATTAAACTGAAGATGTGCCACAGGGCTTCCGTTGGTTGCTAGTGAACAATTTACATTGCAAAAAGCCCCTCAAACTAGGCCTCCACTCTGTGCCTTTCTCCCATCACTTCCAGCATAATATACTACCTGCCCTGCACACCTGTGCCACCCCCCACCCCTCAAAATTAGCTAGTAGAAAAAGTCTTTCTGCTTAATGTCTTTAGGGAATACACATTATAAAACAAAGCCAGATAACTTATTTTCTCACGATACAGGGACTTACCCTTATCAATTAAGGCAACAAAATGATCTTTTTGGCTTTTTAAGTGTCTCATTTTGCAAAAAAGCTTATTTAAACAATATTAGAGAATATACAACATCAAGAGTGAACCCTAATGTAAACTCTGGACTTTGAATGATAGCAGTGTGTTAACGTAGGTGCCATCGTAGTAAAGACAGACTAAATCCCTGGGGGGTGGGGGGGTTGATTAGAAGGGTAACTGTAGTCTCAAAGTGTCTCCCCACACACAGCATGGTAAGAAAAATATAGGAATTATACAGTGGAGAAATTACAAAGTATCCTAAGTGACTGAATTTAACGTCACCAGTAAAGAGGAACGGATGGCCACTGCGAGTCCCCAGATGTGATATCCAGGAGATACTCCTGCCCAAGCCCGTTCCAGCCTAAAGTGCAGAGCCTGAATCTCATTGCAAGGGAACACCCAATCTCCAGGTGAAAATGCTATTTAAAAAAGGAAAAAAATGTTAATGTTGTAAAAGGAAAGACAAAGTAGGCTGTGAAAATGTTTCAGATTTAAAGAGACATAGCGATTAAATTTAACACCTGCGTCTGGACTGGATTCCGGAGGAGGAAACGCTCACTCGCTCGCTGTGAAGGACTTCCTCTGGGGCACTGACAGAGTGTGCACGTGGGCAGTAGATTCAAGTGTCACACTGGTGTTCAACCTGCTGATGTTGCTAACTTTGCTGTGGTTAAATAAGAAACTCCCTATTTAGACGAAATACACATTGAAATACTTAGGGGTCAAGAGCCACGATGTATGTAATTATCCACAAAGAGTTCAGAAAGACACACTGTTGTGTATTTAAGGAGCAGAATATGGGGGGGGGGCACTCATGACAAAGCAAATGGGTCAAACACTAATGAAGTGAATCTGGGGAAAGGATAAATGCATCTTCATACTATTTTTAACTTTTGGGATTTTCCTTAAGTTTTAATTTATTTCAAAGAAAAAAATAAGTCCATGTTAGATTCAGGATAGAACCCTTAGTCCAGCCGGTCTCGGTGGAAACAGGAAGTCCCACACAAGCTCCATTACCGACCTCCCTAGGCCGGACTGAGGGAGGCACGAAAAGCTCTGACCGCCGGGTTCATGGGCTAGGAGAACGTGGACGTGGTGACAGCCTGGCTGTGTGCGTGTGTCCTCCTGCGGAGCACAGCCCTCCAGATGGAGGGCAGACTCAAGGGCACACCCAGAGAGAACGCCAGATCCTTTAAAGAAGGAAAAGCCATCAACGCCGCACATCATCAGTCCCTCCCTTTTTGCTAAACTGATAGATGGAAAATAGAAACCTGGTTTGAAGTGCATTTCTTTATTCCCGATTGAGACTAAAGAGTCTTTTTCATTTGAATTCTGACTTGCATTTCTTTTGTGTGAACTGCCTGCTTGAATACTTCTCTATTTTCTTGAGGTTGTTTGCCTTTCTTTCATTGACCTGATTTAAGTCTCGATTTTAATCCATTGTTTCTGACAGATACTGCAAAACCGATCCGTTGCTTGTCTTTTAACACTGTTTAACAAAGACACTTAAAGTTTTTATACATTAAAATGTGTATAACTCCTTTCCTTTATGATTTTTGGGTTTAGTGGCTTGTTTGGGAATTCCCTCCCCACCATATGATTATAAAATGGTCTTTTCTCCTAGTTAGTTTTTTTTTTAAATTATGGTTGCTTATATCATCTGGAATTAATTTTTGTATGTGGAATGTGGTATGCATCCAACTTTTCACCCCATATGACTACCGGACTGGCCCACCAACACTGAGCTGCTATCATTATGATTCGACACGCCACCCTATCACATATTAATTCCCACATGTACAAGAGTCTGTTTCTGGACTCTTCTCATTGCTCTTCCTATTTGCATGCTAACAGCACCCTATTTTAATTACCTTTATACTATGTTTTAAAGGGACAAAGACCATCCCCTCTTCTTCTTCTACCAAATTTCTTTGCAGACTGTTCTTCCAGTTAAACATTAGAATCAGCTTATCTAAGTTCCATGGTGTATCTGTGGAAATTCTGATCAGGTTTCCTTTTTGGGAAAACTGGCATTTTTACAACTGAGCCTTCCCCTCCTAAAAATCAAAAGGGTTTTCACTGCGCTGGGCATTCTCTCATTTGGTGCCACATCTCAGACCGTGCCTGGTGGCCATTCAAGAATTACACGTTGAACTTCCAGCCAAGATGGAGGCGTAGGTGGAAACACTGTACCTCCTCTCACAACCAAGATTAAGGACAACAAATATTTATAAACAATAACACAACCAGAACACAGAAAATTGAACTATGGAAGTCCAACAACCATTCAACCAGACCGGTAAGAGGGGTGGAGTCGGCAGCCAGCAGAAAGGGAATGCGGCAGGAAAATGCAGTGGCTGAGAGTGTAGGTGGTGCGGAGCTTGCAGACCCCAGACTCAGGGAGGAGATGAGCAAGACGAGCAGGGCAAGCAGGGCACGCAGGGCACGCAGGGCAGTTGGCCGACCGCGGACACACATTCAGGCGTAGATAAACTAGGCAAGAGTGGGCAGTGAGATGGACCGCACAGGCCCCCAGGGATGGGAAATAAAGCCTAAAAACATGGATTGAAAAGGTGCCAAGAGAAGCTCCCAGCCTCACAGGAGAGGTTGTTGGGGAGACTTGCAGGATCCTGGAAGTGCATAGGCCCACCCACCTGGGAACCAGCACCAGGAAGGCCCAGTTTGCTGGTGGGAGGCAGCAGAGGGGATGCAAATCTGAGAGAGTGGAGAACAGGCACCACTGTTCCCTCTCTGACCCCGCCCCCCCAGACAGCGTCACAACCCGGCAACTAGATTGCTGTGCCCCAGTAAACACCTAAGGCTCCGACATCCATACATAACACGTGCCACCTGACCAAAACTGACTCAAACAGAAGAACAGCTCAGGGCCCCAGAGCCAATACTTTTAAGCAACCAAGAGACAGCCAACCTATCAGATGCACAGTTCAAAACACTGGTGATCAGGATGCTCACAGAATTGGTTGACTTCGGTCACAAATTAGATGAACAAATGAAGGTGATGATACGTGAAATGAAGGAAAATGCCCAGGGAACTAATAGTGATGGGAAGAAAACTGGGACTCAAATCAATGGAGTGGACCAGAAGGAAGAAAGAAATAACCAAACAGAAAAGAATGAAGAAACAAGAGTTCAAAACAATGAGGAGAGGCTTAGGAATATCTAGGACATCTTTAAATGTTCCAACATCCAAATTATAAGGGTACCAGAAGGGGAAGAGGAAGAGCAACAAGGGGAAAAATTATTTGAACAAATAATAAAGGAGAACTTGCCCAATTTGGCAAAGGAAAGAGACTTCCAGGAAGTCCAGGAAGCTCAGAGAGTCCCAAGAAGTTGGATCCAAGGAGGAATACACCAAGGCACATCATAGTTACATTAGCCAAGATTAAAATGAAGGAGAGAATTCTAGAAGCAGCTACTGTGGGCACACAAAAGCAGCTACTTTGATGTGTGTTGACCTTCCATTTAGCCACCATCCTGAACTATCATTTTTAACGGTTTCTTAGTTCTTTTGGATATCCAGTTCAATAATCATACCAACTACAACAATGTCTACTTAGTTTCCCTCTTTCCAACATAAAGCACACCTTATTTCTTTGCTAAAATGTATTGCCTTGGCTGGGCCTTCAGAGCAGTGTTGACATAGCAGTGACAGTAGAGCACCCTTGGTTTTTCCAGATGCCAGGGACTGCTTCTATTAAGTAGCTATTTAAGTAATATGTCACTAAGTATAGTTTTTGCTATATGCTTATGGTAGATATCCTTTATTAATCTCTTTTAATTTGATAGTTTAATTAATGGGAACAACTTCACTCATTGATTTCTGGCATCTACCAGTTTAATCTTACGTTTTTTCTTCTTGAACATGTTCATGTGATAGAGTGATGGGTGCTGGTTAAAAGCATGAGCACCCACGACTGGGGCGTCATCAGCCCGAGGTGTGCTGGGCCCCGGGCCCCAGCACTTCTGGCCCTGCGGCCATGGGCGTGAGTTACTTGGCCATGCTAAGCCTCAGTTACTCCCTGTGTAAGAAGAATCATCATCCTACCTGGACTTAAGGCATTCCAATGCTTAGCCCAGTGTCAATAAATAATGGCTCAATAAATATTAGTTCTAATTATTAATGTTAAATTTCCCAATGTTGAACCTTTTACAGATGAGGTTCAGAAAGATGGCATGCCGACCTACAGAATCAACCACTAAAACTGGGGTGGATTTTCAATGGGTTTCTGTGGCTCCTAAACTAAGGAATGGGATTTGGGGTGAGGGGCATGAACCCCCTATGAAATGGCACTAATTCTCGGGGTACATGCAGCTTCCTGGAGAAAGTTTGCAACTTCTTCCAAAGTTAACCACTGTTTTAAGCAGGATGAGGGGAGAAACATAAGGCAACAGTTAAGGGCAGACTGTCGCAGAAAATCTACTGCAGTGTGAAGGAAGCCAGGCACCCTGGTCCGTGAAGGAGACTCCCCTTGACCCTTGGTTTCAGTGCCAAAGCAAGTGGATGAGGGGAAGGGACCCCCAGAATCTTTGCACGTTTTAATTTTCTTGCCTTCTTTCAAGAGTGCGAATATGTTAACCAAGCCATACCTACAGAAATGTATCGACGGAGTGCTCAGAACAAGAAACATAGGTAAACATCCAGAGAAGGGCTCTTGGACAGTTCAAAAAATAAGCCTCATCAAGGTCACGCGTTTATGGGCTGAGAAACTGCAAAGACCCCACAGAGCAGTCCAGGACGGTCTTTTTCATTCCTGAGTCCTGTTTTTAAGCCAAGGGATTTTAAACCACTTCATCCCATAAACATCTCATAGCCTTTGTCCAACAAGTGGTAGTCAGACTGACTCAGTGACAAGAAGTGAGCTGTGAAGAACTGTTATGATGGGAAGGATTGAGCGGGCACAAAAGAAAATGCACAAGCGGCGAGGTAGACACCAGGCAAGGCTAGAGAAGAAACAAACGTGGATTCAAAGAGATGGTGTACGAGCTTCCGAGGCAGCACAAGACAGGCCCCGCTCCAGGACACCTGGGCTCTTCTATTCCCTTGTAGGCATTAAAAATGCTCGCTGTTACTCTTCTCTGGGAAATGATTATGCAAGGACCATGATGGTTCAAGTATGACCAGCCATGGTCTCCTCCTATTCAGAACTGCACTATTTTTGTCTGCCGTGTGAGAGTTTGGTGGTGAGGAGCTGGGCCCTGTACACTGCCAACACATACAACAACCCCATTTAAGGGTGGTCCCAACAAACACCCTCCTTACCTGCCTAGGTGTTCAGAATTCGGGCTGACCAGGTACATTAGATTCCTGAGGGTATGCAGTGGTTGTAATTGATCTAAATTTACATGCTAGAAAAAGTAAAAAATTGATTACTATTTTCAACCACGTTAAGAAATTAAAAATTAGTTCACAGCACTTTTTCCATACCTGAGAAAAGCACAGGTAAAGAATATTTGCATTCAGCTTCTTTACTGCTCGAGTAAATTTCTGTCTGCTGAGATTTTCCCCACAAAATTCACTGTAAAACAAACATATAATTTATAAAGTTGTATTTTTTTGAGGAAATTCTATGTTAGGATGTTCATTTCGAAGAGTATACTTTAAACTACAATTCAGCATAAAACCTACCCTGTGGACTTTGCCTCTTAAATGTCCTTAGAAACTTTCTAAGAATGAACTGTTTCCCTCCTGGGCAATTGCACTGCATCTGCAAAAGTCACAGATGCATAAACTCTTTGTTCAAGCAATTGCACTTCTGAAAATTCACTCCACAAAAATACTTGCAAAATACTTCCGCTCACCCTGCTTGAATGTTCTCCACAATACTTGTCACCATCTGACGTACTGTTATTATTTGTCCCTTCATTAAAATTAAGTGCCAAGAGAGCAGGGACTATGTTTTCATCACCATTGTACCCACTTAGCACCTAGAACAGTGCCTAACACATTAGGAGGCACTCAACAAATATTTGTTAAATAAAAACTTAAAAAGGAAGGTGCAAAACACCTTAGTACAGTATCAATACCTTCTGTGTTTAGAACTGGGGGAGGGGGTGCATGTGATGGTAACCACGTATGTTTGTATTTGCTTGAAATGCAAGGATAACTACAGGGCAGTAGAGTGGTCCTAGTAGGAACTGGGTAGACTGTAAACCTTCACATTAAAAAAATTTAAAACACATTTTAATTTTTAAGAAAATCAAAGAAATTTCAAGTGTTTCTATTTACCTAGTTCGTGCACCCTCTGAATAACCTGTTTTTTCCCCTCAATTCCTTCTACAAGTAGGATTCTCTGTGGTCTTCCCAAACACTTCACGTGCAATTGCAGGATAATATAAATGTGCACCACACGAAACTCTGAAATGAATCTTTGTATCTATGGTCGGACTGCTTCTGTCTCAGTAACACTTTTTTTTAATTTAGTTGGAATAAATGAGAACACAGTAAGAACAAAAGAGATCCATGACAGACGAGACATCACCGCCTTCAATTACTTGCCTGTTGCACAGCTTTTTGGGAAGATTTATGTCGAGTATGTGAGACAAAATGTTGACTAGCTGAGTCGCGTAGCACAGGGCAGCACTGATCGTGTACGCAGGGTTGTTATGCTCCATGTCTAAAGGGCAAAAACAGCCACCACACACAAAAACAGCTTTAATCCCAATGAAAATATAAACGAACCTATACTTTATGATTCCTAGCTCTACCATTACATCGCTGATGGTTACATTTTACTCTTTAATAAAAGGTCCACGTTGCATTGTTTATGCTTTTTACTGAGTGAAATGTAACTTAAGTAAATGGGCCTAAACGGGCCCAGCATAAATGAAATTGAAGTCTGAACTGCTCGAACTGGATAATGTATTACCTGCCCGAACAATTAATGCCCAGGGAGACCTCCCTTAACTTCCCTGTGGAAAAGCCGTCCCTTCCTGCTCAGCCCTGCCCCGTGATGCTGCGGGACCCGCCCACAGCACACTCAGCGTGTGGTGCTTTCGATCACTGCTTGCCTCCTGCCCTCCCCACAGAAAGGCAAAGGGCTACGCCCATCCTGGTGACATCACTGTCACATCACCAGCACACAGTACTGTGCACAACAGAAAGCACATACTCACAAAATACTTGCTGAATGACTAACTGAGCAATCCTTTCCCACCAAAGAAAAGCCACAGGAGTTTTAAAGGGCTTCAAAATTTTCGTACTCAATCTCCAGCCAGGACTGCTATACAAGCTCTAGATACGCTTCTTTAAACAGTGGGATCTTATTATGTAAATAATGAAGTTACTGACTCCCAAAATGTGGAATGTCTAAAATATGTTTTCAGTACTTCTACAGATGGATAAACAGTAAGTAATATATCCATACCATGGAGTATTCAGTCATAAAAGAATGAGATGCTGGATATACACAAACCCTGAAAACATGCCAAGTGAAAAAAGTCAGATGCGAAAGGCCACATATTACACAATCCCATTTACATGAAACGTCTAGAACAGACACAACTAGAGACAGAAAGCAGGTGCCTGCCAGTGGCTGGCTTGGAGGAGGGGAATGCGGGAGGGACTGCTTCATGCCTTGGAATTTCCATCTGAAGTGATGAAAATGTTTTGGAACTAGAAAGAGGTGACGACTGTACAATGCTGTAAATGTACTAAGTACATTGAATTGTTCACTTTAAAATTGTTCATTTTGTTATGTAAGATTTATCTCAACTAAAAAGTACATATCTATAAAAGTTTTCAAAGACCACTCTGCTTCTCACCAGGACCCTGCGTGGTTTTCTTCTCTTCCACCCAATTGTAGTAGGCAGAGTAGTCCCCGTTGTTGGGAAGGCTAATCCAAGGCCCTGTTATGCTGATGCTGGTGTCCCCATTGTGGTCGTCACAGACCCATCTCCCCGAGTGGTACGTTGTCCTCCGGGCTTCAGCAAGCTTGCTCACGGTGCTGGAGGTCATGGCACTGTCACTCTCTGAAGACACATCTGCGGGATCTCTAAAAATCAGAAGATGCGTATGGATTTCAAGGGACTGGGTTTTAAAGAGTACACAGTATCGTACTTGCCAATATGCAGAACACTGGAAACAGGACCAGAGTTACTTGGAATATGCAGAGATAAGTGACTGCTATCAGAGATGGAGATCAAACCAGCAGTGGCACAGAAGCCCAACGAAGATAAGGAAGGTGA
>PVKM010009408.1:0-36943 GCA_004027735.1 Carollia perspicillata
GATGAGGTTAGCATCTGAATCAGTAGACTGAGTAAAGCAGATTGCCCCCCCTCAGTGGGTGAGTGTCATCCAACCCCCAATCCCAGAAGGGTCTGAATGGTACAAGAGGCATCCAAAGAAAGGCTTCGCTCTCTGCCTGACTGAACTAGGACATTGGTCTTCTCCTGCACTCAGACCAGGGCTTACCCCATTGGCCTCCCTGGTTCTCAGGCCTTCACACTAAGACTGGAACGAAGCCACTGGCTTTCCGGGGCCTCCAGCTTCCAGACAGCGATCACGGGACTTAGCCTCCACAGTCACGTAAGCCAGTTCCTTATAATCTCTCTCTCTGTCTCTCACTTTTTACACACATACACAGCAGCTCCTCAAATAACATTGTTCACTGCTATTTCATAACATTAACAAAATGCCAAGCCTAAGAAACTTAACTGTTGTTTATATCA
Organism: Carollia perspicillata; assembly: GCA_004027735.1. Lineage (NCBI taxonomy): Eukaryota > Metazoa > Chordata > Mammalia > Chiroptera > Phyllostomidae > Carollia > Carollia perspicillata. The sequence goes on from PVKM010009408.1 coordinate 444, forward strand.
ATTAGCCTGTGGTAAGGTGGCTTTGTTAGGTCACTTTGCCACAGTTCTAAGAACGTAATAATGATATTAACTGAGGACTTACTTTACATACACATATATCAAATATATATATGCATATGTGTGTATGCACTAATCAGGATTCTCCAGAGAACCCTAATATATAAACATGCACCTACATCAATATTTTTAGTAATTGCATAGAATCCCATTGTATTGCTGAGCCATAATCTAAAATTTTTAGTTCCTTATTTGAGGACATTTACATTGTTTCCAAAGTTTTAGCTGTTATAAGCAACTGAGGACATTACTGAAAAAAACATTATCATACATTGTGCTAAACATCCTGTTGAGCATGTGGCTTAATGATCCCTCCCACCCGAGTCCCAAGTTTCAGTACCTTGGTTATGATAGGTGACATAGGCCTGGTTCTGTTGCCTGGGGTAAAAGAAAGCATGGAACCACCCACTCAATCCAATAAGCTTCCAGGAGCTGGACCATTCTAAGCATCTGCAGAGACTGAGACACCATCATTACCCTCAGATTGTGATTGAACAGTTGCACTACGGAAAACACATAGAGCACATGCTTCCCAGACAGATCAGCTGATTTATCCCTACTAAGCACAGCCGAAGAAGCCCCCTGATAAGATGAACCTCACCCTGTTCTATAAGGAATCTAGGTCAGAACTAATGTTTCCTGCATCCCCCTTGAGGGATTCAGAACAATAAGATCATATCATATGGTTCTCTTATTCCCACCCTGTTTTGAATAATTTTTGAATATTTTTTAACGTAGCAGCTCTCAGATTGATGGGGTTGGGAGGCTACACTGGGGAAAGAGTGAGTTGGAGTAGCTAAGTATAACTATCTCCAATTAGAAGTGCCATCGGTACACATAATAAAATATTCAAAGGCATCCCAGGGATGTCAGCTTATTTATAATTGATTTAAATGAATAACTGAGGGGAAAAAAAACCTTTAATCTCTTGTATAACATGTCTCTGCAAAAATTAAAGCTAGAATCACAGTTCACTAAAAAAATAAAGATGTCTTTTCAGCACCCCCACATTTGAGGCAGTTCAGGGTTCACAGGCTTTAATGTAAGACACGTCTAGGAGGATATGAATGACATTGTCCTTCATGTTACTAGTGCAAATTTAAATTATTTTTCATCTGGAACAAAACAGAAAGGACGAAAATGAAACTTTAGAAAGAGAAATCCTTAAACTGCTCACCTTCATCGCATCTACAGTGTTTTAAAGCCCAGGGAAGACGTCTTGGACAGCCCCAGCTGGAAGTGACTTTGGTGTGGCACCTGTCCCTGAAATCTCTTTGCAGTGCTGTGGCTGCTGATGCCGTCATACCAGCTGATGCGGGCCGACACGGCACATCTCTTCCCTGGTCCTAGTCAGTGACATTCAGTTAGGTAGCTTGACACTGATCATAGTAAGAGTTTATACACCAGAGAGATTGGCAAGTGCTGCCAATCAGGGCTCCTTTTTTCTTGAGAGCCCAGTTATTAAACATTTACCAGCTCCTCACTACTTTATTTTGAAATATGATGTTGGAGGTGAGCTCTGTGGATATCCTCAGGTTGCCAGAAAGACGAACAAGTGAGTCCTAGCACAAATGAAACCTGAAACATGGCTGGAGGCAAAAATGACAAAAAATTGGAAGCTGTCCTACTTTGGGCACATCGTAAAAATGCAGGGCTCTTTGGAAAAGACAGTAATGCTGGGAAAAATAGAAGGCAGCACGAAGAGAGGAAGACCGAATATGAAATAGATGAACTTTATGAGAAAAGCCATAGGCATGAATCCACAGGAGGTGGGCAGGACTGTTGAGGACAGGACACTGTGAACATCACTCATCTGTAGGCCACCAGAAGTTGGCTGACTCGGTGGCATGCTTGCCCACGGCCCAACAGGTCACCTGCTCCGGCCAAGCATTGTTGGTGCAGCGTGTGCACACACATACTTTTCGGAACATTAGGAAGTGTTTCTTTACTAGTTAATAAAAGACCAATCTTAGGCTCATGAATGATACACACTTTCTTCTGTCCTAAGACTGGAATTCTACTTACAATTCTCATTTTCACTTGAGTATTCCCAAGAAACATTGACACCCTGAACTCTCACAGTAGTTAAAACTAAGAAATTAAATTAGGGACTCCTGAGCAGCTTATTGTAAAGTGATCATATGTTCATTTGTCAAACTGTTAAAGTTTTCCGAATCGCTCGGATTCTTTCTGGACTGTTCTGCAAGTGCCCCCCGGATGCTGATTGGCTCGTGTTCCTCAAACCCCAGAGTTACAGCCCAAGTGAGAGCTGCTCCTTCTCTGCTGTGAATTATTACCTTTCCACCTGGATGCGTTAAATCACCATCATTAATAATCGCCCAAGCATAAAACTGAAAGACAAAAGATTTGCGGATTATGATTCTATCATACCAACCTCATTTGTTCATTGATTTATTAAAATTTCATGGTGAATATAATACAAATTTTAGCTAAGCTAACTTACATGAATCTTAATACTTCTTCTGCCAGGTGACATAGCAATATTATTTTAGAATCTTTTATTCTATTATTTTTAGTGTAAAAGAAGAGTTGAATGGGGACCAAGATATTTTAGAAAATGCTTAAAATTTCCCACTAAAGACCACTAGTTCACAGAAGTTTTAGAAGAACACTAAAGCATTCTCTGTGCTGACCGCCCATTCTAATAAAAACTCAGGAACTCCAACTGGCTAGGAGAAGGAGGAGGAGGGGGAGGCGGGGAAGAGGGGAGGAAGACAAGGCAGTGCCACCAACCTCTGTTTCTTTGAATCCAGATGTTCTTGGGAATCTTTCAGCCAAGACTTCTGTCTACTTGAATTCATTAAATGGGATGGATCCCATCACCTATTGCAACAAATCACCTTAGTGGCTTGGGAAAAAACACAGATATATGATCTTACACCTCTGAATGTCAGAAGTCTGGCATGGGTTGTACAGAGCTAAAACCAAAGTGTTGGCAGGGCCACATAACTCCTGGGACCTCCAGGGAAGACACATTTTCTTGCTTCTTCCAGCTGCTAGAGGGCGCCTGCAGCCTTTGACTGTGTCTGCCCCTTCCGTTTTTTGATTCCATCTTTAAATGAGCACCATCTTTAAATATCTCTCTCCCCACCCCTCTGCTTCCATCAACTATCATTATCACTGTCCTTCCCTCTGCCTATCTTGCCTCCCTCTTCCCTTCCTCCTCTAAAAACACTTGTGATTACATCAGATCCACCAGATGATTTGGGATATTTCCCCATCACATCTGCAAAGGTTGTTGTGTAATGTAACATAGCCACAGATTTTAGGGATTAGGACATGTACACCTTAAGGGGCCACTATCCTGTTCACCACAGTGAGAAAACTGCCACTGAAGGCCAGAAAACAGTGGCTCTGGTTTGTATTAAAACCAATTGGCGAAACTATTGCCTATGTTAATTTGTAAGGTAGAGCAAGACAGAGGAGAACTAGTACATCTTTCTAAGGAGACTTCCAGGCAGAACTCTGAAAGTGCCAACTGTCTTTCCTATATAAGGTAGAGAGAGATTGGCTACAGAAAGAATGGTTCAGTTTGCAAGCAGAATTTCAAGGAAATGTAGAAGAACCAGTATGTGCTGGGTTAGAAAACAAAACTATTTTACATTTTCATTATCTTTAGTCAGGAAAAGATTCAATCAGTAAGAAATGAACTCGGGGTTGAGATCAAATCAAAAGTTTATTTACAAGACCTGTGTTAAGACCTCGGATTTAGCAGAGTGCTTGGTCAGACCCTCTGAACCAGAATAAAGAGTTTCCAGCAACCTCAGAGGCTACGTCCCTCAGCACCCTGACACTCAGCCCAAAACAAAGAGTGATCTCTCTCAAAAAGAATTATGAAGGTGACTTTAGGGGCACGAACTGAACGCAGTCAGTCATAGAATTCCCACCCAGTGGCCAAAGGTAAAAGCTTTGGAGCAGCTCCGATCAAAAGAGTGGAAAGAGACTCAGGGTGGTGAGCGCCCCATGCAGTGCACAGATGATGTGTCCAGAGTGGCACACTTGAAACACGTATGGTTTTATTGCCCGGTGTCACCCCAATAAGTTCAATAAAAGGGGGAGCAGGGACCGTTCAAAGTGAAAGGAGGCTCTGGGCCCTCAACATTCTACAAGCAGAAAACTGGTTGAGAAAGCTACTTAGCTACAAATATAAGGCATTTCTTTTAGGGAAAAAAAAGCCAAAGGATAGAGACAGAGGCTCTGGATTAGGAAGCAACTCCCAGGGGCAGGACCAGGTTCTGTAGTCAAGGAACATTTCCTTCTGCAGAATAAGGAGCCCCAGACACTTCATGGAGTTCAGAATTGTTATGGACCAGTGATTGCCATGGGCCTCCTCCTACCCCCCTCTTTTTATTTTGTTGTTGTTGTTGTTGTTGTTTATTTTGTTTTGTTTTTCTAAAGAAAGGTGGACTACTATAGGCAGTACCTCATGTGGATGTGCCTGGACTCCTGGAAGCTTGCCTACCCTGCATTCCCCTGCAAAAGGGCCTGGAGAGCTTGTTTGGAGGCTCTGGCTGAGGAGTGTAGCTGCTCATGTGCACCTGACTGAGGAATGATTCTCTTCTACAGAGACAGGTCATCCTCTTCCACCTAGCACACATTTTTGGGAGGGACATACATGGAGTGCTGAGAAAGGAAGGGGACACCTGTCTAGCCAGCCAGGTCAGGCAAATCAACCCTGGTGATCAATGAGGCAACAAACTGTCTTCACATCCTTTTTTTTTCAATGAGACTGTCTACTGTGGTTATCTTGACTCCATGTCACCACTGTATATGGAGTGTAAGTAGGGGTCAGGTAACTGCTGTTTTTAGTTCGCAGGTCTCAAGATCAAGAGGACCTAGACTCAAAGGTTCTCTCCCACATCTGGACCTGATTTAGACTGTGAATTCATAAGCTTCTCCCAAGATGTCATGGTTAGGTGAGACTCTGAGAATTTTAGAAGGGATGAGTATATTTGCATATAAAGCAGAGAGCAGACTATCATAGACTGTTAAATTAATCGCTCCCATTCAATCACCTCTTCCAGTATCTATACCTTTTTTGTGTCTCTTTCTGATTTGACTCTGAGCTTGGCTACATGAATTTCCTTGGCCAATAAGACATCCGCAGATACGGCACAAACAGAGAGGTGAACAGAGCTTATGTCTGGGGCTTGTCCCCTTGCTGCCCTCACTGTGTCTAGCCTCCCCGAGGACGAAACACCACAAAGAGAAAAAGGCACAGCCACCTCAGCTGTCCCAGCTGAGCATGTCCTCCAGCCAAGCCTCCAGCTCCACGCAGCCACACTCGTGTTCAAGGAAAAACCAACAGAAAGACCACCCAGTGAACCCACAGAATCACTACACAGCGTTGACAACTGAAATAAGAATTCAGCAGAAGCGCGGTCCTAGGAGCTATGGAGAGAAAATGAAGCTCCGTTTCAATTTAACTGCCCTTTTCTAGCCCCTGGAGCCAACACCCCCACCACGATTTACTCTACAAACCAGTTACTTCCAGTGGTACCAGAGTCACTCTCAGAAATACCATTCGTCATCATCATTGTCCAACTGCTGCCCTCACCCCGAGACTCCCAGCACCACTCTTTGTGGACTTTGGATAATGTGTGTCAATATTTAGTCCAAGTTGAATGAGTTTGTAAAGTAACATCAGTCCTTATATGGTGTCATAAATGCATCCTTAGGCTCTCTGTATTCTGATAATGCGGATTACAAAGTTATAAGTTTGTCAGAGGGAAAAACCTTCTACAACATGGTAGCCTGGCTTAGGAAACACTTTTCTTCCTCAAAATATTTTGTCATTTTTGCAAAAATATCCAATGTTAATTTAGGTACCTTACCTTGTCCTCCCAGGTTCCACCTGAGCCTGTGCTCCCAAGCTATGTCGGGAAAACTAGAAACTTCTCTCCCACACAGATTGATGAGGGTGATCCAAGGCCTTGCTCCCCCCAGGAAGGAACTTCCATGTTTAGGAAAGGAAAACTAAGTTTAGGAAGTTCACTAAACGTCCATGTTTAGGAAAGGACATAACTCTTCTGGGTTTCAGCTCACTGGGGCATCTCTGGGAAGATGAAAGAGGAAAATGATCCAAACTGGCTCCTTTATTCACTGCCAAGGACATTGGTGAGAAACAAGCTTTTTGCCAATATTCTTTAACCTGCTCCTATCCTCAAACCTGTGAGGTGGGCAGAGCTGCATCAGCATCTCTGCTCTATGGATAAGGTCGCTGTGCTCCAACAGGGTAAGTGGCTGACGTGAGGTCACAGACCTTGTACAAGGTGTAACAGAAGCTTAGATGCAAGTCCCTTTTTGAAACAGTATTCTGACAATTACTGCTTTTTGAAGAAAACTGGACCTAAGCCCTGTATCTTTTCCGTACGAGCAGGTGACTTTGAGTTCATTTTTAACTTCACATGTGAACTGTGGATAAAAGTGACTGTGTTGCAGAGGAGTAGGTGAGATCGAAAACAGCGAGCAGTTAAATATGTAGGCTTTGAGCCAGATTGCCTAGGTTCAAATCCCAGTTCTGCTACTTCCAAGCTGGGTAGCCTGGGGCAAGTTGTTTAACTTCTCTGTGCTTATGTTTCCATTACTTTAAAATTTTACCTCACAGGATTTGGGGAGATTAAGCATGAGCTAATATATGAAAATCTCCTGTAACAGGATCTGGCTCCTAGAAAGCATCAGCTCTCATTACGCAGCCCGGCATGTGAGTCCCACTCAACTGGCTGGAAGTCCCGTGCTCGTTCCAATGCTCCATGCTACTTCAGAGCTTCAGAGTTCACGGGTCCACTGCAGTGCATCGTGTGTCCGTTTTCCCAGCCAAAAGACCCAACTCCTCTCAGTGGACTCTGTTTAAAAAAAAATCTTTACCAAAAGGAACAGAGGGTTCGTCTCTGCTTTGATAAAACACAAATGAAATTTTTTTCTTTTGCCTGACTGTAGTTGACTGTATTAAATAAATTATTCACTGTGACAGAGGAAAAAGCTGAGCATTTTTGAACAAAAGAGACAGCCCAACCACCTCAGAAAGCGCTGCGGTCCCCTGTGGATTGGAGCAGACACCAGTAGGGATCAATGTCTCAGAACGTGAGACTGTGTGTCAGCCATTCAGCAAGCTGGTATCATCCTCTATCCGCCTCCCTGACTCTGGGCTCTAGGGATAAAAAGGGGAGTCAATCAGAGCCTATAATAAATCCTGAGTCTGAAAACACAGGAATTTTAAAAATAATGAGAGGAGTTCAATGCATATTCAGGGGAGTTCTATTACAGGCACACTTAACTTTTTCATCTCTAATTATATGCTTTCAGGTAAAAAGAAAAAGTCAGAGAGACGGGGAGATGTGGAAATAACTACACGAGGCATGTAATTGATTCCAACCCACATTCTGCTCCCCGTTCTGGGAATGAGAGTGACGTGGGGCCAAGACTCGGCCACCCCTCAGCAGAGTCCCAGGTCTCTCCAGCAAGCTCTCGTCCGTCCCCCTCTCAGGCAGTGTGAAGGCAGGGGTTAAAGGGGCACACCACTCGCCACACCCCCCGGCCCACGTGCAAGCCAGCATCCTTCCCAGGGTACTCACCCAAAGCAGGAGCCATCTGCTCCAACCCTGGCTCAAAGACTGGCTGCGTGTCTCTGCTCACACAGAAGTCAGTCGGCAGTGCGTCGCCTCTTAGGATTTCCACCTTAAACACAACTCCTTTGCTCCTCGGTCCTTAGAATTGACGCAACAGTGTTTCCTTCCTGGGTCTTCAAAGCAACCTATAAGAAAGAAACTTCATTCCTTCTATAAATCAATAGATCAGACCTAATTTCACACTCCAAATTTCATTGGGTTGCATTTGATGACTTAGGCGTTTGCAGTCTTGTGTGGGGGAAAGGAAAACGGGGATATTTATCACTGTTTCACCCATGCTGACAATTCTCAGGTCTTTATCCCACACAAGTAACCCAGTGCAATGAACCCACCCACAGTCACTGGGGTGTGCTGGTGGTCCTGAGATGGAGTGTAACATTTGCAATAGTGCGACTCAGCAGGAGTGCTTCCTTTGAAAAATAAAATTAGCATAATGATGGTAATATGCTTTCATCTGCTGGAATAAAAGTGATACCAGTTGTGTTAGGTTTATTGGACACCAATCTATACTGAATGGGTTAAAGCAGCGATTTTCAACTGGTGTGCTGCAAGAATTTTAAAGCATGCAACATCTGAATATTTAGTCAGGGGCACTGACCTCTTTTCCCTTCAATTGTCAAATTAAGAAAAATTGACACCCGCCAACACAACAATAGCCGTCTGGTGTGAATAAATCAAAATTATACCTGTGTTTTTTGTCAGATAGGCAAAAAATATATTTTTTGGTGTGCCACAGAATTTTAGTAATTAGTTTATGTGTGCCATGAAAGGAAAAAGGCAGAAAATTACCGGGTTAAAGTATCACTTCTCCCAGGAAATTCTGCGTAGGTGGGCATAGGAGGAGAAACACCTGCAAAGAGTTTCTGAAAAGAACTTTTAACACAAAGGAGATTCACACAGATAAAATTTCTGTTTTCATTAGCTCAAAGATTTCTTAAACTTGACATTTTTTTCATATAAAAATAAAAATTTAATTACCTTATTTTATCTTCCTCAGCTTGATTATCAGTATATTAAATACAATAAATTCAAATATTGGCCTAGATTATATTATTAAGAAGCAAAGCAAAATAAAAAATCTTGAAGTCTGGATTGATAGCAGTTGAATTGTATCTCATATAATTGACAAAAGTAATTATTATCATTATTCTTTTATAGATGAGGCATCTAAGGTTCCAGGAAGTTAAGTAACATACTGTTGCTACTTAATATAAATTATGGAATTAGGATTAGCTCACCTAATGTAACAAGGTGCTGAGCATGGGTCCCCTGATGGTAAGGAAGCAAACCCCCATGGTCCTTCCTCCAGGGGGGGCAGGGAAAAGCAGAAGGTATGACATTTAAGAGACATTGCCTAACAAAAGCAAGTTAACAGCCTTGCCAAGGAAAAATGGTGCCTGCAACTGTGAGGACCCGCAGTGACTAGTGACTAACCAGTGATTTAGCCAGGGCGTGGACACCCCCGGGGAACTCTTGCCCTGACTAAAGATGGCAGCCGAAAGAGGGTCCAAGACCCTGGGGAGCTGACAAAAGTGGCAGACACTAACACACCATAGGAAGGGCCGAATATTAGGTCACATAGGAACTTTCAAGCTGAGAATGTAAATTAGAGTGGGCTGCCACAGGGGCTGGAGTTCAGGAGGCCTGTCTGTGGGTCTGCATGGGAATTCTGCTACGAAGGACTGAGTCAGCCATGAGGTCTGTGGGGAGGTCTGCAGAGGAGGCTGCCACGAGGTTGGGAGGTTTGCCTGGAGTCTGCCTGGGGAAGACAGCAGAGAACTAACCGTGCTGCAGGGACCTTCCCGGCCACCCAGAGACGTGGCAGATGCCTAGAACTGAACTGTGACGGGGAATGCTGAGCTACAGACTTATGCTTTTCTGAAAGACAGTACCTCTGAATAGTGTATTCAGAAACTGGCCTGGTTTAACAGAGGGAAGCAGGACTATGTGTTTTGGGGTGGTTTTTTTAAATATTTTATTTATTTATTTTTAGAGAGAGGGGAAGGGAGGGAGAAAGAAAGGGACAGAAACATCAGTGTGTTGTTGCCTCTTGCACACCCCCTACTGGGGACCTGGCCTGCAAACCAGGCATGTGCCCTGACTGGGAATCGAACTGGAACCCTCTGGTTCACAGGCCTGCACTCAATCCACTGAGCCACACCAGCCAGGGCTATTTTGGGGTGTTTTTAAAGGGAGCAGGACTTAATGGCAGAAATACACCATTATTCTAAATCTATATAACCTTTAAATAAATGATCCTTTCTTTTTTCACCAAACTTTTGCCTTGGGAGTCACGCTTCTTGGTGGCAGGTGATCGAACCCCACAGCTGTTGCAGAACACCATTGGCAGGGTTCAGTAACACTAACACTGAAGTGGCTTCTTCTCATACGATTCAGCCTATGCGTTGAATCCTATGCATCTGAGCCATAGGATCAGCGCAATGGTAGCTGGCTTCACTCTCTTCCCATAAGCAGACATACTTGTACCAAGCTCTGGCCACTGGCCAAGAACATAGAGAGGACACCCCAAGCCGGGCCCTCCTTGGCTGTTCCTACCTATGCTATGGTCTCGGACATACTCAAAACGTGTAGTGCTCTCTCTCTCTCTCTCTCTCTCTCTCTCTCCGAGGCAGCTCTTCCTCCCTGACAGCTGGTAGAATAGTGTGCGCAATCCATTAAAATCAAAGACCCATCCATCAACATCCCAACCACAGTAACAATAGAAGGTACTTAAAAACCTGTAATAATCCAATTGAACGTAAAAGTGTAAAAGGTTAAGAAATTTAAAAATGTGTCGTTAAGAGAGAGGTATCTGGGCACCAATAAAATGCACCCAGAGCCCAGAGCGCCCAGCAGAGGAGGAGAGCCAGCCCTATGTCTGATGCATCCAATGTTCGGTGGCGGCACCCAGGCCTCCCAAGACCTCCCCCTTCACTTAGCCTCAGGGAACCAGAGAGCTGCAACACTAAAAAGCACCAGGAGCAGCAGAAAAGGAAAAAGAAAAAAAAAATACCTGGTGATGAGATTAACTTTTTATCCCTCAGGCAGAGTGGGCAAAAGCAAAAAATAGAAATTCCCCATCACCTTCTTGCAATCTTCCCCCAGGATTCTCCGAGCAATATGTATTCCCTCGGAAGACTGGCTTCTTCAGCAAACACCCTGTTTTTCACACACCGTGAGTCTGCCTTTTCTATTTTTCAATTTTCTAATCAATTTCTTCCAATCTCTTCCAAGAGAAAAGGAAAAACATCTTTCAAACTATAATGTAAAAATATACAAATGAATTACCAGATGTGGTGCACTTCTGCATGCATTTATGTGAGTGCTTTGATTCTGTCGACAAAGCACAAAATGAAGTCGATACTAGAAAATAAATTCATTTCACAGGCGTAGTTCAGGCCTTCCAAAATCGAGTGGAGGCCCCAACGATCTGATCAAGTGAACCTGAGAATAACTACCTGTGCATGGTCAACTGTGTGTGGAAAGTATTTGGCTGAGCACCATGGTTTAGCACTCTTATCATTGCCATCTACACAACGTGATGATGAAGATACTTCCCAAATTTTAAGTAACCCTTGCATCCCACCCCTTACAATGGTCCTGAACAATATACTGAGTCTTAATTTTTTCATCTGTATAATAAGGAAGTTCAAATAAATAAACTCTGACACCCTTTCCAGTTACCTAATTTTCTAAAAATAGCCTAAACCCCTCAGTATGCCTGAAATAAAAACGTTTTGTAAATTCTAATTCAAGCCAAGTGAAAGTCAAGAAATTGCTGGCATGAAGCAATGAATTCAATAGACAAAAGGCAAAGCAACTGAATTCTAATTCTGGTGGTTCTATTCCATGTTCTGGTTATTTACCGCTGCATAAAAACCAACCAAACTTAAACACATACAACAGTCACCAGTTATTATATTCCTTCTCACAGTTCTGACAGTTTCAGAGCTCAGGAGGTGGGTTCTTTTCAGGGTTTCAAATGCAGTTCCTGTGGATGGTGCCTGGGGCTACAGGCATCTCAAAGGCTTCCTCACCCACAGGTCTGACTTTGACTCTGGCTTTCACCTTGGACTTCAGCAGGCTATGTTGGTCAAAATACCTATATGTAGCCAAGGGGAGCACTGCAAGAGATAGGGAGGCAGATGTGTTGCTAGACGTGTTCCCTAGTCTGGGAAGTCATGTAGCATCCCGCACACTGCATTCCGTTCAGTAGAAGCTAGCTACTAAGGCCTATACATATTCCAGGAAAAAGGAATTAGGCTCCACTTTTAAAAAAATATTATTTTATATTAGTTTACAGCACAGTGATTAGACAATCATATAATTTACAAAGGGATCCCCCTGCCCAAATATTCAAGTACTTACCTGGCACCATGCATAGTTATTACGATATTATTGACCATATTCCCTATGCTGTACTTCACATCCTCATACTGTTTCGTAAGCACCAATTTGTACTTCATAATCCCTTCACTTTTGCCACCCTCCCCTCGTCAGCCCGCACTTTGTTTTCTCCATCTATGAGTCTGTTTCTGCTTTGTTCATTCATTTTAATTTTTAAATGCCATATGTAAGTGAAATCATATCATATTTGTTTTCTTCTGCCTTATTTCCCTTAGCTAAATATTCTCCGGGTCCATCCACGCTATTGCAAATAGTAAGATTTCATTCTTTTTTGTGACTGAGTAATATTCTGCTGTATATCTGTACCGCAACTTTTTATCCACTCGTCTGTTCATGGGCACTTGTGTTGCTTTCCTATCTTGGCTCCCCTTCTCGATGAGAGAAAAGTCAAGGAACTTGCAGCATGATTTTTAAACCATCACATTGGTTTGGGTCTAGGCACTTCACATTTAGGACTCTGTTATTCAATAAATTATCAAAATATGTCTGAAAGTAAAATATATAACAAATAAATTCAACTGCATTTCTCAAATATTTTATATTTGGGGAGAGTGACAGCAAGAATAATAATAGTCACTGCATGATTCCCATGCTGAGCACCTTACATGTCCTCTATATCGCCCGTGTCGTGGGTGCGGCCGTTATCCCCTGGAACCCTGTCAGTGCACCTGAATTCAGAGTATGAGTTAACACTCAAGAAAATTACAAACTCTGTTCTCAACCTCCCACACACAGAAAGAGTATGAACATGTCTTTAGGGCCCTGCGACAGTGAAGTTATTTTGGTTTAAGACATGTTTCAGCATACTTATCATTACCTGTGACGGTTCCTTATTTTTTACATGGAGAATGAACACCGTAGCCTAAGTCTCTTTCCCAAGTTTCTCTGAGCAAATTACTCTGTGGAATAACTCGTCCTCAAAGACTGTCTTGTAATCAGAGGACAAACGTGTGTTATGATTCTGCCGGCAGACCCTCCAAAAGGACGTCAGAAACCGCATTTGAGGTTACTATTTGAGGTCTAATAAAGCAAACTTTCCCCATCAGAGCAGACATTCAGCACTGACGGCAGGCAGGCTGCAGTGAAATTCTGAAAAGTACAACTTTATGAGAATACTGCAGCCCAAGCCCAAGTGTTATCAAGCACTGAAGAAGCCTGCTGCCTCCCCGGAGCCTTCTATTCAGGGGGGTCTCATTATTTTAAAACACAGCCACGACCTTAACAAGAGGTGCGTGTGAAAGCCAACCCCAGCGTGATCAGGGACTTGGCTGAAGAGTGAGTGTGTGCAAAGGCCAGAGGTGAAGTTAGACAGAACAGCAGCCCCCTACTGATTATTGACATATTGACCGAGGCAGAACAGTCAGAAAGTCTAGCCATCCCTGAGTCTTCCAAGACCATGCCACTTCACTGAACAGAAAAATACCCTGGCAAGGAAGCTGGAGAGCACAGTGCCGATGGGATGAAACAGGTCCGGCCCGATGCTGCCAATCTCTCATCGTGTCCAAATGATCAGAATGACCCTTCAGAGGTGGTGTCAGACTGAACTTGACCCAACCGCCCACACAGAGCCTGGGGTCCAGGCTGTGTTTGCCTTGGACTTAAAAAAAACAAATTAAAAAGAGAGGAAAAATAGAAAACACCTAAAGAAGGAAAGAAAAATAACAAACACTGTTTGACTTTGCCCTGGGAATTTATTCTATTCAAAAATGCTTCCACGAACCAGCAACACTCAAGAGCCTGGGGTTTTACGGCATGTTGGTAGAGCACAAAGTATATGCAGTGACTACATCTAAATCTGAATGAAAATAGGCCTGAGAAGACATTGAACTAACCACCTGAGAAATTCAGAGGAAAGTCCAGTTAAACTTAATAACAGGGTTCATTGAAATGGTGGCCTTACTCTTAGATTTTTACCAGTTTTGAACACCTGGTGAGCAGTCACTGCCATATTGGGAATTTTCTGATAAATAATTATCATGGCGATGTTCCCCAGACTGTTAGTGGTATCTGCTCTTTGAAGGATGTTTGGGGAGAGGAGGGCGCTATTTTTCCTTCCTTTCTGCAAAACAACCGTGTCGGTGGGATCTTGAAGCTAGAGCAGTGGCTACTTCAAGGTCTGAGCCATGCTGAGTCACATGAAAAGGATGTTCGTCTAAACCCTGTGGCTTGTTTTTAATAGACATTGTCCAATCCGGCCTAAGTACCCAAATTTCCTAATGCTCTCTGGAAATACAAGGAGGTTCCAGAGCAGGGAAATTGCACTTAAAAAGATCAAGTTTTGAAAAATTAACAAAGATGATGATCAGTATCCATGTGAAGTTAGAAACCACTGACTCACCCCTTTGTTACTTTTTCACCACGGGGTATGTTTCTTTTTTTCCTCATGGGAAGTACTCACTTTTCACTGAACACAAAGATTTGGAATTAATTTTAGAGTTAAATAATGTTGGTAAATATTTACTATGAGCTAAGGATTGTGCAAAGTGCTTTCAAGTGCTTACATGTCATTTAACCATTCACTCCTCCTCTGGGCTCAAATTCCAGCTTCTCCTTCTACTATACAACGTAGGTGAGTGACCTGACACTTTAGAAGCTCGGTCTCCTCATAGGGACATTGGGAGTAGTTATTGTACCTACCTCACTGGTACAAAATCAATAAAATAACATCAGAATCAAATAAAATAATGTTGTGCATCTAAATAAGGATTTGGGGATTGCAAACAAATGAAAAAAAAGACTTGAAGGGAAAAATATGTGTAGAAAAGATGGAGGGAGTAAAAAAATGAGTGAGAAAGCTAAAGGACCAGGCTCTCGCCAGGCAGGAACCTAGAGACACCCCGAGAGTGTTCATGGTGGGAACCACTCTACAGTCCCACCATGGAGCTGCTCCTATAGCAAATTATTTCTAGCTACACCCTCCAATTACTTTGCTTGATATTTAAGCTCCCCAAACTCATTAACCATATGGAATCATGTGACTTCCTTTTAAGTATCTTGGATAAAGCAAAGAAAGATATGGCGAGAGGAACCCCATCAACTCCTGAGAGGTGATACAGGAGGCTCCCGGTTCTACACACTCCCGTCAAGGGTGCCCATTCTCGGGGAGAGGTAAGTCTCCCAGAGGAAACCCACTGCTTTCAGAGGAGAGGAGAAGGGACACTACATATTACCCAAGATGACCAAGTCCACTACAGATTAAAATACACAGTGCATGTTAGAACTCAATAAATGTCAACTGTCTAACTTCCTTATCATGTAGTTATCATTATCCCCATTGTGCAAAGCAGTCAACAAAAGCTTAGAAAGGTTAGGCAACTTTGCTCATTCACATACAAAATCAGTTGGCTAAAACATCAGAATTGCACAACCAAACACTTTCGGTGGGAAGGGTGAGAGAGGGCAAGAGTTGAGGCAAAGCAAAGAGCTGTTTAGATGGAGCAGTACTCAGAAAAATCTATTTAGGATTTGAGTTCTTAAACTTACTTTTCCTTGGGCACAGCATGAATTTTCAATGCCATGCTCTTAAATTGTGCAGTATGTTCTGTGATCTCTGGATGTGCAAATCTGTGGGGTCAGATGTCATTACAACCCCTTGGGGAAGTTTCCTGTTTGACAAAACAAGAGCCAAACTTTCTCAAAGAGGTTAGAAGGGTGTAAGTACGAGCGTTAACCTCCGGGTCTCTGATGAAATGAACAGAAGATAGTGAATGTTTACGAAGCCAGGCACACATGAATTTTGCAACTCATCTCAAGAGCAGGAGGCAGCCCCTGAGGCTGCTGGGATAGCAGAAGGAATCGGTATCTTCTGTTATCTCAAGAAGTTGTACTGAGCCTGTGACCCCAGTCATTTCTAATTGCTATCAAAGTCTGCTGCCACCAGAAAAAATTCTAAAAAATGAAGAACAAGTATACGTTTGTTTTCACGAGCAGCTTCTCCCACCCCTGCTCCACAATTGTGTTTCTAAGAAAATTGTAAGTGCAGCATGTAGCAAAGTTCTATGTACTTTGGATGGGAGATCGGGGGTGGGAAGTGCCAAAGCTATATATATATATACATGCTGCCTTCGAATTAAAAACCAGCTAGGACTTTGGGGAGAAACAGAGAGAGAATTTTAAGAATGATCAGCATAAACACTAGAAGACAAAAATTGAGTCCAGAGAACACGGGGAGGGATGTGAGACTTGGAGATGGCGTATGACCAATATTCACCCTAAGGAGAGGGGCACCAAGGTACTCAGATTCGGCCTAGAGTCACGGGATTTCAGGATCATCACGAGGGACACTTTTTGAAGGTGGTAATGCCTCAGTGCTTTACAGGCCCTGTAACTTGTCCCCAGTCCCTGGGAAGAAGGAAACATGCATTGAAGATGCCAGGCCTCTGTCAGGATACAATAACTGGAAGACAGAGACTCAAGTAGGACAGGAGCAGCCAGAGCAAAGAGCAGAAAAACTGAAGAGTCAGGAAAAGAAGAGGGTGGTAAATGAACCCAGGGAGAAACAAACAAACAAAAAAAAAAACCTCTGGATCAGAGGCAAAAACTCCAAGGGAGGCCACAGAATGACAGAGTGATGTTTTTTACCAGGGGGAACAGCAGGAGAATGGTAGCCACAAAGAACCTGTGAGCAACGGGAATGGGAAGGTGCGTGGTTCAGCCACAGTGTACCTGCTCTGTGGATGCTGACCAGGTGCGGGCACTCATATTTTCTATGGAACTGCCATCATACAGGAGGAAGTAGATCAGTGTCCCTGTTTATGGCTAAGGAGGCTGACCTCAGCAAGGGTAAGTCACACAGTTGGTAGAAGGCAGCTCAGAACCCAGGTCTGTGTCCACAGCCCAAGTTTTGCTCCAGTGTTCTGACCCCATACCCATGGTTGAGTCCCTCCACAGCCCTTTTCCCACCCCCCAAGACTAGCAAGACCTATATAGCAGGCTCCAACTTTTATGAAGTTTTACTATACTAAGCTGCCATTTTTATAGGATAAAGTCAAATATCATTTTTATTTGGTTCAACATTTTCAGTATAAGCATTGTTCTAAGCACAGTGCACAAATTATCTCATTTTATCCTCATTGCCATTCTTAAAATTTGCAACATATAACTATTCATTCTCACACTATTTACAGCCATGAGAGGAGGCAGTCCTGACGGGACCAGCCATAAAAGCACTTTGATGAGGCACAGAGGTCAGGTCACAGCATGTCAGTTGTGGCTCAGGTAGCAGAAGGGCTGGATGCATTTGTACCATTCCTCCCAGAGGCAAGTTCTAAGGTATGTTCAAGGGAAATGTATACAGTAGCTCAGGACTTCAGGACTACTATCATTGTATGAATCTGCAGGTCAGCAGAAACTGTAGGTTCATAGGCTCTTCCCTGGCTATGAGGGTACTGGTGCCAGTGAGAAAAAAAAATGATTCTCTAGAAATCACAAGACCAGAAAAACAATCTCAGTACCACTACATAACAGCTATCTATGTGACCTTGGACAAGTCACTTACCATCTCTGGTTCGCTTTCCCCACGTGGAGAGGAAGAACTCGAATAATCTCCACCAACCCCACCAGTTCTATCAATGAATGTCTTTATGAAGCCTTTCTGAACAACACTGGCCCTTGAAAGGGGAGCTCCTTCCCTTTGCTGATAAATGCAGTCTGTTTGCTCAGCAAGATTAAAGAGCATAAATATTCAAGCCAGGCACTGTTTGGACTGTGGCACAGCGTAACAATGCTAATTTGCTGCGAAGAAGTCAAAGCCAGCATCCGCTTCACATATTTATAAAGATGTTCTTAACCTCCAGTGCTTGGGTCAATCACAAACTCACATTTGCATTGGTAACTTCATTACCCGTCTCCTTGCCCCTGGTTCGTTAGCTGGGTCTTCAGCACATAACAGAGATCACCCTCACAGAAGGAAAGTAAATCTCTCCATATATTTTGAGAATCTAAATACTATTTCAGGACGACTACAGAGTGGTCCAAGGGGTCACTAAGGAATCTGGATTTTCTGAGGGCAGCTCAGTGGCTGTCCTGGTCTTGCCTAATTGTGCTAACCTCCCCAGCTCAGGACCCTGGGCAGGTGGACTGCCCTAAATACGCGGGTAGGTGTGATGTGAAACCCTGAGAGTTTATCTGAGGGGTTGGAGAAAGCTGCCTTCCAAGTTAAATAGGGCAGAGTATCTTTGCAAGCAGCATACTGGAAAACTACATTAGTCAAAATGTGCATGCTCTGCAAATGAGAGGTTGCTATTTTCCAAAGAAGTAACCATACAATGGGGGGCGGGGGGGACTCATACAACTCTCACCAGTATCTGCTACTGTAAAATGCCAGAAGCAATTATGATGTCATGTGTTGTCTAAAATTGGAGTGGTGAAACAGCTTGAGATGCAGTCAGAGCCAATAAACCAAATAAAATCCGCCGAGTTTTACTGTGCTGTATTGTTTCTTTACACAGTTAGAAGCAGCGAGAAAGGCATCTGCCACATTACAGTCAATTTATCCCTTCTTTATTCTCTCTGTTCTCATTCCTTCCTTCATCAAAATGAAAGTATGTGAAGTGGGATGGGTTAGGGATACATTCCAACAGTTACAGCAGGAAAAAGAGGTGCTGTTATTAAGAAAAATGCCTTCCTGGCTAGATCCAATGTAACTTACTGTTGCTAGCCTTGAAAATAGCCTCCCGATTAAAATATGCTTTCTCATTTTGTACTTACTTTAGCATCAAGCAGCTGAGAAGGGAGTACAGAGCTTCCCACCTTAAATGGGAGAGAAAAAAAAAGAGATGCCTGCCGTTCAGAACCCTCTAATAAATTCTACCTGCCAAGGCCCAGCTCTCAGACCACATCTGTTGAACACCAAGGCCAACAACACCCAGCTCCACAGGGATGTTGTTTGCTATGCCCTTTTGGCCAATGGTAGATTGATTTTCGTGTTCTGGCTAAACAAACAGTTAACAATGCTGAGCATTGTTTCTTGCTTTGCACTGAAGACCCAATTAGCAAACACAGTCAATGAACAGGTCGAGAGTTGAAGTTCAGACGGATGGGCAGGATCCTCAAGGCTAAACCTCTCTGTCTAAACAGCTTTCCACTGACCTCTGTCTTCATCATAGGTGATCTCCTGTAAGATGTGTCACTACCCTCCATGTGCAGAGCCAGAGAGGAAATAAATTGCAGTTTATCCAAATATCATGTGTCAATGCACAGACAAATCAAATGGCTCCAAGAAGATCATTACTGACAGAGAACGGACGACTAGCATGGAAGGGTAAAGATCTGGGTCGGGAACGGCTCTGAGCTGCAGAGGTAGATAAATATACGGTGAATATTTAGAGCAGGCCTGGGTTAAAAGCAGTTTAAACTGAATGTTATTTTTAACTCACAATAGACTAGCTCTGTGGGTCTCCATGTCCTGGTGACGCTCTGTTAGTGAGCGACCAGGCTATCCTGTCTTTGACAACACATCAGCCTGCCACTACAAATTCACATCAGATTTACGGCTTTCTGAGCCTCCTTGGCAGACTTACGGGCCAATAACACGTCAGGAATGGCAATCTGGCTAGCTGTTTTACCCACCACATACTTTACAGATTACAGTCTTCAAGACATCAAGGGACTATGAGACCCAGATAATAAATACACCAGGGGTCAGATCTACAAGATCGTGGTAGACATCTGACCCACAAAATATATTTGTGTTGATAGGGTTTGCGTATTTGTCTCCTGTGAGGTGCTGCTGTATAGCCAACCCATTGCTCTACAGGCTTCCTCAGAGGGAGAACAGGTCCGCCTAGATCCTGGTCCTTTGTAAACCAGCAGCACCAATGACCTGGGGTCCTTCATCACAATAGGTGCACCTGGAGTCATCAGCTGGCTGATATACCTTGTGCACATGCTGATGGATGACAGGAGGTTCCCAAACCCCAAGAAGCCAATTCTTTTGGAGTCTTTACAGCCTCTAAAACTTACTGAGCTGACTCCTCTTGGGCACTGGAACAGAGAGAATGTAATTAGAACAATGGCGTGACTGGCCACACACTGACTATCCTTTTATGAAAAGGCTAATGTTTTCCAAAAGCTGGACTTACAATCAGAAGCATTTATAACCACTTCCACGCATGGCAGCTATAAAAGCAAAACAAACCCAAATAAAACCATCAATTGCCCCTGACTTCAATAGTACTCGCAAACTACTCAGGTAGGCAAACAGAAGTGATGCGTGACATTACCACCTTACCATTGCTTTACGACAATGCATGGAGCTGATCTCAAATTCTAATGGCTGTTGATTTTAACTCATTAACATTTTTCTGCTCAGTGTTCTCCTCCTTTCTTACTACCAAGAGTCACCAACCCTCCTCCACCAGTTCCCTTCTATGCAAATGCAAAGAGAAGCTAGATGACATTGACTGAAACCTACTTCAAGTGAGGCAAAGGCCAAGGTCTCTTCACAGTGTTCTAGTAACTTGTACAATAACTCACTTGGCTAGTTTCTAACAGAGGCTCCATATCTTCAGGAAGATGGCATCAAGGAAGACTGCAAACCAGTCCTGAAATTAGAATAGCTTTGCCAAAATCTACATCCTAATTTTCTAACCACAATCGGGCTAATCTATTCCTTCCCACTACATGGTGGTGAAACACACATTGCACTTCCAGGTGCTTTCTTGTGCTACCCAGAAAGTAGATTTATTCTTATGTTATGGAAAGAGAAAGAAACACATAGAGTCTAACTGAATGAAAATTTAGAACATCATTTTGAACCCAAGTATCCCCCGACCTCTAATTCTGCCATTAGAGAGCCATTTGGTTGAGCCCTTAAGGATTGTCTGTTTGTTTGTTTTTACCAAAGTTACTCAGCTGAAATAAATACTCAGTGAGAACTTAAATCTCAGTTTATGTAACAGGACAGCATTCTCTCACCATCTTGTTCCATCCAAGCATGAATCTTTCCATAATCTCTCGCTCTGCCTCGCTGGCCATAAAAACTATCATTTAATACAGATATTGAGACTGTTACATATGTTCCCGAGCCACAGGAAAAAATAGTGGATGTCTCCGCAAAGCAGTTAGATGGCCTCAGTGAGATTCATCACAGGAATCTTCCTCCTGAGCAATCTGTGAGCCGCCTGCAGGCACCTCTCCATGAAAAGTCCCCGTGTCACAAGGTTAATGAGACCAAAAGCTCCACTAATATGGCTTTTCTGCCTACATGACAACATACAGTACTCCCTACTGGCAGCAAATGGTCTGTCTGTGATGGCTGGGCTTCCGATACTCCTTGGGCTCTGCTTGGCCGTTCCTATTATCTACCCCACACCACCTTTCCATCTGGTTTGTACCAACATTTCTCAGTAAGTCACTTCCCTCCTGCTGTCAATCAACTCAGGTTACCAGTCCTCCCTGTCCCCACCCTCTTCCATGCAGAAGAGGACCTGTTTATAGTGGGGTGGAGAGAGGAGTACCCTGGCTTACTGCTTCTTACTCTATCTTCTTTCCAGTTTTCTGGTTATGGCCCTGCTTTCTTAGGACCCGCTTCGGAAGTCAGAAAATCACAGTTGACTGTTTCTTGTGGTTCCTAAAAGGAAGGTGGATGCCTCTCATTAACGGAGTGGGGCAGAGGTGGGGTGACCATATAAAGGAAGTGAGGAAAAAAGAAACACAGACATTAATATTTCAGAATATCATCTGATTTCATCAGATATTACCATTTAACATTTGAAGAAAATCAAAGGACTATAGATTTACTATGCTAGGTGCTAGAGTCTCCCCTACCTCACGCAGCCATTAAAAAGTAAAAACCGTACATATGTATAAAAGATTTGACACAGTGCTTGGCGTGTAGTCAGTGCCTGGTAAATGTTAGCAATGGTTATTATTATCAAGAAGGAAGAAACTGAGTTGGAAGTAGCCTAGGAGAAGATAAAAATTGGGGAAAGACTTCACTACTGCTCAAGCTTAATGAAAGCCAACAAGACCAGGTCCGCCATCTTGGTTTCCTCTCCCTTGCGGATTCTTCCTTGACTCAGCTGTTCTCTCATGGCAGCTAGAAAGCTTCATCCTACTCAACCACCACAAATTATTAGATCCCAAGGAAGCCCACATCATCTATGCTCAAACTCTGGGTTAACTTTTGGCCTGTTTTCTGAAAATTTCCAGCAGGAATTTTGCCATACCTGATTAATACAAAAGCACTGTTACAGAAATTCAGTATGGGCCTGACGCTGTGGCAAACACTCCCTCAGAGTGGCAGCATTACGCCTCCAGTGACAGGATGCTGCCCAAAGTGGTCTCCTCCAAGCCACAGCAGAGACCCTTTGACAACAGGTAAATATGACGAAACTACTCATTAGAACCTGAATATAACACCCTCTCACCCCAAGGAAAGCCAGTTTAAAATCATAAATGTCAAGACATAATTGCCGGTAGCTTAAAGGTCAGGTTTAATTATAGTTGTTGAAACTGAAAAGTGCTAATTACTGAACCCACGTCAGAAGATTATTTGAATGGTTTAGAGTGTTTTGTTGGGGCCCTTCTTTCCACACCGTGATGGTAGCTGTTGCTTGATGGAGAAAAAAATGGTGATGGGCATTTGCCTCCCTGGGTAGATGGAAGCCGAGAACAAAACAATGTTGATGAAAAAGCGCGCAACTGCAAACAGCTCCACAGAACAGTTGCGCCATGCTATTGTATTATTAATCATTTTCTTATAATCGGTGCTTTAGATATAATTTTAATGAAGCTTCAAGGAAAGCTCAATGCATTACACTGTAACAACAGGAAAAGCACATTTATCACTTGGTTTGTAGGTTTAATGACAAAACAAATCAATAAATAAACAACTGGTGAAAAAAAATAACTCAATAACTGGAAAAGGTTGTTTTACCTGTAGGATTTCTAAGATTTCTACTGGGAATATTATTGACTTACCTGAGTATTTTTGTTCAGTTTTTTTATCACTAGTTTCCTTTGGGTTTCCAAAGACGAGAAAGTTTGAATGATCTTACATTTAATTTTATTTTGTTTTATCTGCTCTTTTTTAAAAATATATAAGTGATAATACCTTTCACAATTTGGCTCTATTTGAGAAGGAAAATAAAAGAAAAGTGATCCACAAGAAATTCAAGTGATAAGCAACCGCACGCTAGCAGACACTCCTCGTAATTGGTAAGAAAGGCCCTTCAGAAGATTTGATCTGAATACTGATATGTCCCCATGGGGATGAAGGAAGTTTTTTATGTCATGTGGTTCTCATATGGAGATTAGCACTCCCGAAGAGAAATAAAACATCCATTTCTGCAGGAAAGAAAAATTGTTAAAATGAGGCAGGAACCCACAGAATGTGTTTTGTCAAAGTGGAGAACAAAGGACAAAGGAAACAGTGCTTTACTATCTAAAAGACACATTGAGAGAGACAGTTTTAGTTAAGAGAGGAGAGGCCGCATGACACCAAAGCATTTAAATAGCTCCAAAGGACCCACTTGTGACAAAGCAAGCCGAGCTCTTCCCCGGGAAGCCACAGACAATGCAAGGAGAGCCTGCACTCTGCTCTAGTTCAATAATGGAAAAAGAAAATGACATTTAATTAAGAGTTGCATGCCTTCCAGGTACTTATGACATTGAAATCAGTGTGGACATAAGGCATTAAAGCTTGACATCAACATAGTTCACCCAAGAAGTCATTTACTTAAGATTTACAACTGACTGTAAGAGAAAAGTGAAAATTTATGAAAGGTTTCCATCTGGCAGGCTGTATCATTAGTATTCATACTGATAGCAGCAATGATTTAAATTTCATAATCTAAGTGAAGATACGCATCAAAAGATTCTTCTAAAATATGTCTAATAGCTCTAACTGACTTCTTTATTAGAGTCTGCCTATGGAAAAAAATGCCAGATATCAATGAAGAAGTCATCAAATGTTAATTTCAGTCTCTTCAAGCAGTGAAAATTTATAAAACAGTGGCATCATTGTGGCTGAAACCCCCACCCAAACTCTCTGAAAGAGGCACAATAAACTTAACTACTGTTCATTGCTTTAAAAAATAAAATCTTATTGCTTTGTTTGATCCGATTACAGCAAGCATTTTAAGTCATAACAATGATTATTTTATTAAATATCAATAGCTCTTTGGGGAGGCTGAGGGAAGAGAAAACACAGCCGTTGGCCTGTGTTGTTCAGGCCTGTGAATAAATCTTGTTAACAGAGAGGAGGAACGAAGTATAAATCTCCTTCTGCAGAAAAAGCACTGTGCCATCCATTTTCCTGAATTAAAGCACACTGTCACTGCCAAATGCCCTCGTGTTGTCAGAACAGGACTTCAGGAAGATAAACTCTTTGATGGGGGACTCAAATGTTGGAAAATTTTGGTTTCAGGTAATAGGGAATAAGCTTAGTAATCAATGCATGTAAAAAGCTATTGTTTCAGGAACTGAAGGTATGACCCGCCCTGACTCCAGGAGACCACAAGCAGTTCTACCTTTGTGCCCCGGGAAGGCCTTGGAGCCTTCATGGTGGTATCTGAGCCATTGTGCTCCAGGGTGCGAGGCCCACCGCCCAGGACAGGGAGGCAAGAATGCTGCAGCTTTTATCTGATTAGCTTTTTCCCTGAATTCCAAACCCCTTATCTGCACTTTTCTTCTCCTTATAAACACAGTCAGCTTAACATGGAATTTAAGACAATCTGTTAGGATACATAACTCGTCATCTTCTCAGATCTCCAGGCCGTCTGAATAAAGCATCCACACAGATTCAATTCCTGTCTCTGCTTATTGGTTCTAGTGGTGACAGGCAGCATGAACGCCAGATTTTCTGGTTTCATATGGATATCCTCCCTTAAAACTGTAGTTAGAGAAATGCTTAAAACAAAAAGAAATGTGGTTTACACAGCAGGAAACAAACCCAAGACTTAGAATGTCCGTCCTCTGATGATAGTGGGTACAGACTAAAAATATGTTTAAGAGGTTAATATCATTCCAAGGGTTTCCTAAAAGATGCTGCAGAAACAAAAAGAGTTCCAGAGTCAGGAGGCAGACGGGCATTAAATTCATTCAGTTCCTCCACATTTTCATTCTGTGACCTCGAGCAAGCTACTTACTCTCCCCAGTCTCCCGTTTCTGCATCTGGAAAACATTGCCCAGCTCATAGGGTTGTCGAACTCGTAAGTGAGTTCTTATAGAGGAAGTTCCCAAAACAACAGTCACAAGTGTTTAGCTCTGCAAAGCTTATCATGGCTCTCCATGAAACTGAGTCCATGGAGCTCCTAGACTTTCCAACGCCAGAAATTAGCTCCAGGGGTTGAAGGCACAACATGTGGCAAACACAGCTGGTTATCTGTCCAATGGCTACTACCCCTCCCTTCTCCTTGCTAAACAAATGTCAACTGTATCTAATTACGTCGTGTCAATTTGCTCAGGAAAACAAACCCAAACCCATCCCATAACTCTAAGACATAACCATGACTGGTTTTACAGTGGGCACGTATTTTCATAATTAGTGCTAGTCACCAAATATTACTGGCTTTTTGCCTTACATGCACAGGTAATATTGAATATCCTGGGTTTTTTTATGTTTGGACAGGATCACGTTATTAGTTATAATTAATATATCAGGAAGGCAAGTAATATTGGATTTAATGGAGGATGTGAAACCCCTCCTTTTCCCTCTGGCACGGTACTCAACTAAGTATAAGATGATAGCTGCTATTTATCCTGAGCCTCTGAATGATGGTGCAGAAAGCGACTCCAGCAGTCCACCGTGCACATGGAATGTCAGCGATGAAACGAACCTTTGTTGTTGCCGGCCACTGAGACTTTGGAGTTGTTTGTTCCCATAGCAGACTCCGAGCTTTTGTGACTCAAGCAATAGATATTTCTTAATGGAACCTAATGAAACAAAAGAGAAATGAACAAGGCAAGACCTCATTTTTCCAGCTTTCCATGGAAGTCTGTAAGCACTCAGTTGTACTAGATGTGGGGAGAGAACATTAAAGGAGAGGAAGTAACGCTTGAAATGAATAGCGATCTTACAATATTTGAGGGGTTTACCAAATTGACTGGGAGTGGTAAAAAGCATTTCAGATAGAGAGCAGATTGAATAAGTAGATGGGATGGGGAATGGTACTTCAAAGAGTTGTCTAAAGAGAAGAACAAGATATTGGGGGACATCCCTCTAGTGTCCTCATGAAATTTGGACTTTATTCAGTGGGCCAGAAGCTTTTCTACTGTAAAACCTATGACAACTGATGATAAAATGCAGGACATATATCCCTGGACAACCTCAAATTTTCAGTGAAATGACAATGACATCATTACAGTCATTGATGGTGGCTGCCACATGGCGTATCCCATGACATAGGAAGGACTGCTGATTACACACAACCTCATCTCTTTCCATTCCATTCAGAAAAGAATATTGAAGTTCAAAATTGTGAAATTTATATTTAAAAAGCAAATTACTATCGATCTTCAATACTTCAACTCAATTAGTAGCAGACATGCAGTTCACACTTCACAAATTATCCTAATGCACTAATAGGGCCTGACAGCACTTCTACTATGGGCAACGGGGAATCATCAGAGGGTTTTAAGCAGAGGAGAGACGTGACTATGCACATTTTAGATAAATTTTTCTGGAAACAATGAGATGGATAGAATGAATGGGGCAAGATGATGGTTGGACATCATTTAAAATACTTGAGCAGTGATAAGCTGTTACATCTTAAAAGGAAAGACAAGAAGGGGTATGTACTTATCTGCTAAATTCCAAGAGGGAAAAAAAAAACTGTATGTCTTGGTGTCTGTGGTTATTTGAAAACTCTGTTCAAATAAAGTTTTTTTTTTTCTCCCAGTCATCTCTCAGTGGCAATATCTATTGACTTGCTTCTACCATTTTTTCTCCTCTCCTCTCCTCTCCTTTACTCTTCTCCCTCTCTCCTTCCTCTCACCATTGCTTCACCCCTTCTTTGGGAGAACTCTTAAATGTGTCTCAAGAACTTGAACAGTTGTGCAGTTGGTAAAGTGAAGTGTTTTCCCTTTTCCCTAGAAAACCATGGTGATTTAGCTCAGGTCAAGATAATGAGCTCCTGAACCGAGACAATGGCAGTGAAAGGAAGAGGAAGAGACAGAACCAGGTGGTGACAAGAGTATGGTGATACCTTGTATATTGTTAGTGGGAGCTGTTTTTCTGGGTAGGCAAGTTGTTAGGATGTTGTAGGCACTCAATAAATATTTTCTGAATAAATAAGTTTGAGAACAAAATGCAAAGCAAAAGGGTGCCTTGGGCTAAATCAAGATGAATCAACCATAACTCCTGCCCTAACAGAGTTTCTAGCATTGCTGTTAACCCCAAATCTTAAGGCCAGAATGCCAGATACTTGGCACAGATGCCACCATGTGTCCTTCATTTTTTTTACTCATAGGAGTCATTTCAATTGACCACTGTAATGTCTCACTGTTGAACCCAGACACACCATCGGAAGCCTTCAGCAGACAATACTCCAGAAAGTCATTGCCAATTGATCCAACTGGAAAGGAAAATGGGACCTAATCACCTACTTCTCAGACTTACCAGTACATTGACTGAGTTTGAAAGGACTCAAGCAGAAAACTGAAAGTGAAAGGATGGTATTTTATATCTTATTTCTACTCTCCTCTAATTGTGTTTCTTGGGATTCTGTCCTAATGAAGGGAAAGTAGAGCACTGGAGGTCGGCAGGTACTGGCTGACAGGGCTCCGGCTCACGAGGAGTGACAGTGACAGGTAGGCCTGTGTGGGCTGAGAAAGGATCGAGTGGGTGGATGGGCCTGTGCAAATTGCTTATTTTGAGAGAGAGAGAGGAAAAACAAGAAATTTGTTCTGTTTGTTTTGTCGACATAGAATCTACGAAGATGCCTCCTACACAGATCTTTCCATATAAACAATCTAAGGCAAATAAAGGTTATAAAAACCACATCAGACTGGAAAGCGAGAGCTAGGATTTCTCACTCTGCTTCCACAATGAATTCATAGAGTTACCAGAGATAATGTCAGCTGCCCTTCAACTCCCTATTAGTAAACAGGGCTTCTAAATTACTTCCAGTAATGGTCACAACCACTTTTTGAATACCACCATGTACTAGGCAACATTCTAAGCACTTTGCATATATTATCCAAGCTAAGATATATTTCCCTTGGAAACAAAAGTGGTGGAAAGGTATTCCCCTTTTACTGCACTTGTGTTATTATCCTCACTTGGCACATGACAGAAACCACGGCTCAGTGAGATTAAGGAACTTGCGCACACATTGTATAAGAAACTCTGTCTGTCTGGTCCCAAAGTTGATCACAGTAACCACTGTGTTTTACAGAAACTGCTAAACGTCATTTTCAAATTCCAGCCAGTCGGTTGGGCTAAGACTGAGGCTTCAGAAAACAGTACAATTCCCACGTGGCGTGGGAACAGAAACAACGCTTCTGTTTGGAGACATAACACTGTCAAGGCTGTGAAAGGGAGCGGCCTTCAGCAGCCCCCACCTGTTAAATGACCCCTGGTGTCCTGCTCCGTGCTAGCTGCCATTGGCCTACACAGCCCTCTGTGAGACTTTTATTGACCTGTTAATGTCTGTCCCCGTGCTAATGCAGTACATCATCCCCAGTGGAACCGGGGAAACCCGTATCCAGTGGCAATCCCTAGGAGGAACTCAGAAGCCTACAGTTAACCTGAGCCAGCTGCCATCAGATAAATGAAGAACTTTGGCTGGTTAACCTTCCTGGGGCAACAAAATAGACACAGCAATGCCCTCGTGGACTGACTCACTCTCTTTTTCAAGAAGTAAACACCCCTTTAGCATTCACGGTTAATAGATGATTTTATATTGCAACAGGCAAGAACTAGAACATTCTGGAAATGTGCTTTCTCGACATTTGGCTCCTCAAACCAGAGGGAAAAAAAAACCTGGCAAAATTATCTAAAAGGATGAAAGATGTAAGTGCTATTAGGAACCACTCTCTAATGGTAAATAACCAAGCTTTTATTGGGTGAATGTAATTAGAGACAGATTTCAGCGCAGGTTGGATACAGCTGTTTCTGCCCTCCTGGCGCCAGGCTGTTGCTGGATAGTTCTGCGGCCACTGGCAATTTAGCCAATCAGTTCCGCCTCAGTGCACCCAGCTGACCTTCTTCTTCACTGAGATGATGCACCTGCTTATTAAGACTGCTCAAAATTCCAAAATGAAGTCCCCAGATCTCAAGGCACCTTGAAATATGCCCCTCCGATGGCACACCTATCAGGCTTTATCTTACAGTTGTGTTTGTTCTGGGTTTGTTTGTGTTTTAAGAGGCCCTTGGGAAACAATTCCTGCAGTCACCCTGATGCTTTTCTGTCACTGCCAGGTAATGGTTTCTGCTTCTCCTAGAGAAAGAATTAAAGGACCATGTCGACTATCTATTCTTCTGAAGGACGATGTGCAAAGGCCTCTGTATCCCAGTAAGAGACAGACGGTCTGCAACAAAGATAGATACGTGTAGAGGCCAGAGGCCCTTTTGTTTTTAAACTATGAGTCTTGCTTTTTATGGAGATGTAAAACTGGGGAAAAGTTGTTTCTCGATGTCTCAAAGATAATAATGAAAAATAGTGACTGGATGTCAAAATGGACCCAAAGTTTCTGTGCCCAGCATGAAGCAGTAAATGGGGTAAGAACAGCCTGGCCCTGGGTAAGTTAGCAGTTGCCTCTACATGCACTTGATTACAATCTCTGTATTAACTGCCTTAGAACCCATCCAACAAGAAGAAAGTCTCATCAACCCCTGGGCCCAACACTCTTCAAAGTGGAAATGTCCCAGTTTCTACAAAGGGCTGGAAATGACACAAATAGTACAATGCTTGCATTTGTTAAGAAACAAAGGAAAAGCCCTGGCTGGTGTAGCTCAGTGGATTGAGTGCAGGCTGTGAACCAAAGGGTCACAGGTTCAATTCCCAGTCATGGCACATGCCCAGGTTGCAGGCCAGGTCCCCAGTGTGGGCCGTGTGAAAGGCAACCACACATTGATGTTTCTTCCCTCTCTTTCTCCTTCCCTTCCCCTCTCTCTAAAAATAAATAAATGAAATATTTTTTTAAAAAAAAGAAAGAAAAGAAACAAAGGAAGAGACAACCCTTAGACCAGACTTTGTCTTTTGGTGTTCTGCAATTTCACTCTCCTTATCGTCAATAAGAATCAAGTGCCATCTGGTCGAGAGAAGAAATATGCCACCAATTTGCAAAGATTCTAAAATCATCTATCTCCACCCTAGACTGTGAGTAGCTAGAGGACAGGAACTGTTACTCTGGTGATGGCCCCCACCTCATGATGCAGAGCACAGAACAGTCCCTCCAAGCTACTCCGCAAGTGTTCACTGGATCGAAGTAGAGTAGACATCAGTACACTAAGTGTCCTTTTCTTCATTTGGAACTGAAGGTGACATTACTTTATAAAAACTCTAAATGTTGTCCTGTCGTTATTTTCAAGAAGACTACAAATACGGAGAATGACTTCTTAATTCTGTTTGTACATGTATCCTAAACGTGAGGTGACTGAATGTGTCACTGTCTATAGGGAAGAGGTCCAGCAAACACTCATTGAACAAAAATCTCAAGAGATTGCTTTGTCAAACTTTGAGCTGATGATAGGGGTGGGTCTTGCCAAAACCTACCCCTTTCCTTTGGCTTGGAAAGGCATTTTACTTAGATAAAATTCAAATTCCTTAAGAACTACTATTAAGTACTACTGCTACATAACCAGTTGATAAACAATTGCCCTGAAGTTTAGCATCTTAAAACAATTTATCATCTCACATAGTGTTTAAGGGTCAGGAATCTGGAAGTGGTTTAACTGCGTGAGTCCAGCTCAGGGCACCTCATAAGAGTCTGGTGAAGCTGTTGTTGGGGCTCAGTGCTCTGATGGCTTGTCTGGGGCTGCAGGGGCCACTTCCAAGCTCACTCGTGCAGCTGTTGACAGAAGACTACATTTGATCGGCATGCGAGCCTCTTTATAAGATTGGTCTCCAGATGGAAGCTAGTTTTCCCCAAAGCAAGTGATCCAAGAAGCGGAGAAGAAACAGAGAGCACACGGCCCAAATGGAAACCACAGGGTCTTTCCCAGCCTCATTATAGATGCCACACACCGTAACTTCTGACACATTCTCTTAGCCACAGAGACTGGCCCTGGTACCCTGTGTAAAAGAACCACAGAAGGGTATCATTGGAGGGCATCTCCTTGCCTGCCTCCAAGTTCAGCTCAGGCCATTCTCCCCCATGTAAACTGTGCTCCAGCAACATGATCTTTTCCCAGTCCCTAAAACATCCTGAAATAGTCCCTTGGTTTCTTTTTATTTGCTTTTTCCTATGTCTGGAATGCTTTTCATCAGTTCTCCAAATGGATAAATCTTTCTCATCAGTTTAAACGTCCTCTCATCAGATAGGTCTTCTCAAACCATCAACTTTAAAAGAACGTCCTCGATCGTGCGATACCCTTTTATTTCTTTTACTGCACAAGTTTACTTACATTTATTCGTGTAGCTACTTGCTTATTGCCTTTTTCTAAGTACAACACATATCATGAAGATAGGGTCCCTGTCTATCATGTCCCTGGCTGTATCTCCAATACTTGGCAGAAAACTGATGCTCTGTGAGTATTTGTTGTCTGAATGAAAAAGACACAGTCAGCAGTTCTTCCCAGTCACTGGCCTCTACTCTAACCATCTTGACCTGTACCTACACAGTGGACCAGAAGATATTTATCTAAATTAAGCATGAAAGCAAACCTTAGGACACCAATTCCCATCCATATTTCTCCATCTCATGACTCAGCTCCTCTAAACGGTCACGGATAATGAGGTCCCTACTGCTCAGCACCCTCACAATTTCCCTCACCAACTTCTAGTGTGACATCAGCTCTCATTTGAAAGTTTCTAGAATAGCAACTGTAATCAACCCATAATATTGCAGCTAACTATCCTTTCTTGTTCTGTCATATGCAGTTTTTATCCAGTTGGTTTGTACTCCATTTCCTCTGCTCAGAACAATGTCCTTAGTTAGATCATTCATGTGCTCTGTGTCGGTGGGCTCTCAAACCCAGCACCACCCAAGGGTACGGAATTTCTGACCCCTCAGGCTCCTCTTCTGCACACTTGTGTCAAGCCTGGCTCCACACCCACACTCAGCCAGAACCCCCTGGATCCCAACCTGGGTCCAGCAATCAAGCACCAGCCTAAAATTGAACAATGTAAGAAGTTTGGACAACTGCTTACTCCTTGTTTTTCCATGGCCTCTTGTTCTTGTCATCATTTGAACTCCCAGCTACAAGGTCTTCAAACACAAATTGTTTGTTTATTCCTCTTCCATTGGGCTTAGCTAGAGCATAACTGCTGATTCTATCAGCAACAGGATATCCAGAGACACTTCACTGAATGTTCTACTCCCTGCCCCCTCAACCCGCATTGCAAAGTGAAACCAGCCCATAGATCTAGGTTCTAGCCCAAACTCCAAATTGATCCTCAGTTCCCAGATCTACGAAGTAATAATAATATAAGCTTAGAGGTTCTCAAAAGCCTTCCTAAGTTCTAGAAGTGTAAAATACATTATCAAGGCACATGTGGCTTTTCCTAGTTTTTTTTTTTTTAACTTTGATCCTTTAGATACTTTGGAACCCAGATGCCAGTCTCCTCTGCAACATGAGTGAAGTCCAGAGCCCCGTTCCCCTCTGCAGCCACTCCCTCGATCCGGAGCCCCCGGGCTGTGCCCGCCATCTTCATTCTTTTCCTTTCCTCAGAGACGTCTTAGCTGCGGCGTCCACAAAGGCCAACAGTTCCCCAGTTGGAGACGTGTACTAACCCCTGGAGGCCTTTATACAAATCACTGTCGCCACGCTTGCCCCCCATTCATTAGCACAGCTCAACTTTCTAATTACTGAGCCGTAGATTCTGTCACACTCAGGGAAGGCTGAAGCGTTTCTCTACTAACTCCTTAGATATTTCCAGGGCCAGAAAGAAGAAAGAGGATAAGGGAGTGAGAAATCTCAACTGTTTCAACCTGAAGGTCAAATGCAGATATTATACCCCCCTTTTAGCTCATTATGGGAAGGCATTTCCAAGCATGTCCTTAAAGTCAGGTTATGTAAAATGTTTTCAGTTCTCTTTGCTTTCATGATTAATAAACCAAACTCTTGGGTAAGTTCTGGACTCTCAGAATGAGAGCCAGAGACACACGCAGAAATGGTTAAATACTTGCCGAATAAAAAAGCAAATAGTAAAAGAATATTATGTACATATTGCATTGTGTGTTTTCAGCCACATTACCTGAGTCTTCTCCATCACTCTCTTACATTTTGAGTATACAAGGAATCAAAAGAAGATACTATATTATGTCTACTAATAAGCAATGCATCTTATCTTGATAGTTTTTAATTTAATAATGGTGCCCAAGTCCTAGAGTCTTTTAAATGCTTTACACACACACACAACCCAGACAACCTTCCGGAAAAAAATTCCAACTAATAACTATCACGACACAGCTGCTTTCATTACTGAGCAATGACTGACAAGCAAAAATGCAGTAATGTTACTTATGTGTCAGGTACTCAGGAATCTTTTCAAGTTGTGCGAGAGTGATAAGAGGCTGGCCTTCCTGAATCGGAACCTACTTTCTCCACATTCTCTTAAAACAACTTGTGTCAGAAAATACTTTTCTTTAATCTTTTTTTTTTTCATTAAATCCTCGCAGATATTTTTCTATAGAAAAACCAAGAGATATAGTTCAGAATCTGTGGTTAAGAAGCCCACTTGTGCATTCCTATCAGAGGTTTTAAACTAAGAGGATTTCTTCAACGTCTGTCATGAAAGAGTCTTTCAGTTATGCAACATACTAAGAGAAATAAAATGTCTCAAAATTATCTCCTCTGGAATACCAGTCCCTTCTGCTTCCTGCTGCCACATTTCAACGATAGTGCCATCTGTTTAAATTCATTATTAATTATTTAACTTGTCCTTTGGGGTTGTTAATTGTTGCTAATCTGCCTTCCAGACAGGTTAAAGTCATGCAAAAAAATGAACAACTCAAGGCAGGAAATATATGTTACAAGCCTGTTTTATTGTTGTAACTCATCCAATTATGTTTAATAAAGTGATGGTTATTTAAAAGACTGGTTAGAAAGAAACCAGTAACTTTGGGAAGTTTATAAAAAATAGTTCTTTTAAAAGTGGACTAAGTAGGTCTGGAAAATGTGATTTCCTTAGTATTAAGATATCTATAGTTTTGTACAGGTATATAAGCTACAGATCAAAACTCTATACAGTAACCACCTGCATTAGGCTAATAGAATTAAGCAAATCATTGTCTTGTTTTATCGACTATATCAACTATTTCATAAATTATATACCAACTGCTTTACCCTGAAAAAGAAATATGTATCATGCACCCAAATGTTAAAAAAGAGATACAATAAAAAGGAAGGATTGAAATGGCTAAAAAAATGAATAGAGTTTTTAAATCTCCATTTATTGAGACCATTCTCACCTTCACTTTAGATTTTCCTACAAGCAAAACCCATGACGCACAATATGTGTTTTTGCATTGCCCAAGAATATTCCCTAAAACCAAGTACTTGTCCCTTTCTTCCTCTCCCTGTAGTTTGCTATGCCTTCCTCTGCTTCTGCAGTCTTCACTTGCTTCTGTGGCTGACCTTACCACTGACATGGCTCCCAGACACTTCTTCAGGCATTACCAGGATACTTCTATTAGAATTTATGCCAGCATATCAAAAACCCAATCTAGTCATCATCTATCCCAATGAATCCAGCTTCTTCTCAATTTCCCTACCACAGACATAAAATGGCACTATCTTTATGTCTGTCCAGGTCGGAGTGCTTGATAATAACTTTTTATTGGCCTACCACTCTTACCTACGTAGTAGTTTCCCAATACTGTGGATCTCAGCAGTGTGGTTGTTCTTAATCCATTTCTTCTTTTTCAGTACTTAGCCAGCATCAGAGTCCTAGTCATTATTATATTAAACCTAAATTATTTTAACTGTTCTTTTCTGGTCTCTGACCCCTAACTCCAAAAGGACCCCCATTAATAAATTTAGACTTGCTGAAAGATGTCAAAGCCATGTACACGGTAGGTTTCCAAGAGGGATGTCTTCTTCTAGAGTTTTTCCCAGTGTCCTGAGCTTTCTCTGCTCATGATTATGGAATTGACCCATGGTTTTCTCTTCCAAAACACCCATAAAAAAAAACTGCATTATCCAGCCTACTTTTCAGTTGGCCATTTGACTGAGTTCTAGCCCGCAGAATGGGAATGATGTAATCATCGTCTCTTCCTGATGCTTAAAAACATCCCACCAAATACCCCAGCTTCCTCTGTGGTGATGTTGTGGAGGCCACTGTTCCAGTGGTGTAGCTAAAAGATGGCAGAGAGCCAGCCTACCCACCTTAGACTGTAGTAAAAGAAAAATAGACTTTCATAATGTTCAACCCCTGAGACTCAAGGGTTTCTTTTTACAGGTCCCATTAGTACCTACCACCTCAATCTACCTCCCTATACACAGGCCCTTACATAAGAACACCAAAAACTTTTGGAGCACAAAATGAGTACCTTTCTTAACCTATATTCATTCTAAATGAGAGCCAAAAACTGGAGAATAAGGTAGGCCATCAAAATGGATCCAGAACAAGAGATTGTAGGCATACGTGACACAGTCTGGACACGAGATGTGAGACATAATGCCCATCCACATTGTTGACAATAAGGCTTAGTTAGCTTTTAACGATTTATGTCTAAACCTGCATGATTCTTTCAGCAACCATAGCACAGGCTACAGGCATCCTATAAGTAGTTACCATTTCTGTTCTACAAAAACAAAGGAAATGTCCACAGGACTCCTCCTACATTACAATTGAAATAAAATGTCCAAATTCTGGAGCTTTGTTGTCTGCCTTGTTTTCAGCAATCTTCTAATTCCCTTGAGATCCTCTCATCGATTTGGGATCTCTGCCTAACTCTGGATTTCAGCTTCTCCCAGAAACACTGCCCTTTATGTCTCCTTGGGCTCCCAGCCCCAGGCTGGACACCATGTGGCCAGCCCAGGGCTTGCCCCATAGCCAGTCTGGGATTTGGGGACCCAGCCTGGACTTGGAGGCCCAGGAGCACAGTGGCTCCTTCTCACCAGTTCCGAGGTGAATGAGTGCTTCTTGCTGGGACTCTTAACCCTGCCTACACATCTGTGAACAGCCCTGTTGTTAAATCATCTTCAGAATAGCAACTGCAATTTCTTTTTGCTTTCTGCCGCAACTAGGCTAATGAAAAATTAAAAAGAAAAATCAATGGAGTATTATGTTACGGTTTTTGTAGATGTAGCCACTTTAAATCTGGAAACTTGTG